>JAFISE010000112.1:21003-109677 GCA_022560025.1 Stagonosporopsis chrysanthemi | reverse complement strand
CCAACCGCAAGTCCGCCATCCCCCTCCCGCCCTCCCCCCGCGCGCCCACCCCCCCCCCCCCCCCCCCCCCCCCCCCCTCCTCCCCCCCCCCCCCCCCCCCCTCCCCCCCTCCCCCCCCCCCCCCCCCCCCCCCCGCGCCCTTCTATCACCAGCTTGCTAAGCCAGCACTACTCGGAATGACTCTTTTAGCAATGGCCTCGCTGGCGATTCCCACACCACTAGCCTCCGACCTTGCTAAACTGCATTGATATAGACCATGCATCTAAAAAACGCCCATCCCGCATCGCGACATTACGTCCAGGCAACCAACGCCGATGCACGCGTCGAGACACCGCCATGAGCCGACCCACCTGCCACGCGTTCGCCAAATGTATCTGGAGAAAGCTTAGCCACATTTTCGCACCATGTCGACTCACGAGCGCAATATTTGCTTGTGGGTGGTCAATCGCAGCAACTGTCCCACGGGATGAGATCAGCATGCCGTGGCTTCGGAGTGGAGAATTGCTTTATTCCGACTTGAAGGGTGCAGGTTGAGTCAGCGGGACTTTGTCAGCAGGAAAGTTGTCAGCGAATCTGGTTGGTGATTGGAGTTAGCCGTTTTAATGCTTGGGGTTTGGGGTTTGGCTCGTGGTGGGCGATCTGGTGATCTGCTCATGGCATTGTGATTTTGCTCCGATGGTGAGATTTTGGTATCTGCATGGCGCGAGATATATGCCGTTTTGCGAATATTCCTGGCAGATACGTTTCTTTGGCAAATCCAACACCGATGAGTAAATGTCTATTGCAGCTCCTGGGTGCTCAATTATCGCTCAATCGCATTGGGTGAAGCGGAGGAACGTGTAGCGTTGTTGCTGTCCTTGACTCGTGCGATGAAAAATCTCGTTCGCAGCGCGTGCAAGCGTGACTGTGATTTGCTTGGAATGATGGCGACTATCACCAATACCGAGCATTGGAGAAGAGTCAGTGTGGGGATGCTGAGAAAGCAGTGTGTGACAAAGCTTCAGGTCTTCTGCTGGAAAGGGTTTAAACTTCATCTCTTCTCCAGCTAAAGTTGTGTCTTCCTCCATTTCTAGCACGTGTTCAAGCATTGAATGGCACAATAGGCGCACGACTGTACCCCTATGTGTTTTGCTTGTAAGACCTGTCCACATACCATCATATTGATGTATACCTTCTCTAATGAGATGGTACTGCAGTATCTTGCGGCTGGTGGGTGGATGGCAGCCACAATGAGATCGACGCAGGGAACGGCGAGGATGAACCGAGTGACTACCGACAAGCAACAGATGCACCTCAATAGTTGCCAACAGCGATCGTCCTGTGATGGTTATCTTGCATACTTGCCGCAGCAGTACTAAAGATCAAGCTTTCAGCAGTAATACCCGCATGAGCTTTAGGAGTTCTATGGTTCCCCGCACGCGACTGCCAAGTGGCTGATGTGGCTGGGTGGTCTGAGAACGCGTCAAAGCCGGGAATCGACGTCATTACATGACGATCAAGCCTCACGAAACGGCTCGACGGCACCTGACGCTTCTTAACAGAGCGAATAACGTGCACCATGTGGAGTGAAAGTGGCCGTTCTGGGCTCAGAGATCCTGAAGGTAGTCTATCGGTATCCGCTAGCCTACGTCAACCGTTCCAGCAGCTAGAAACGAGGAACCTCCAAGCTTCTGCGGGTCCGACCTGCATCCGACAGTACGACCTGTTTTGATCCTTGTTTCCTACACTGTAGATTATGAACCACCAGCTGACTACGCCATGACTGCTCGCACGATGAGCAATTGATCAACTGAGCGACTCAATTCACCACCACCTTCTCCTTCCGCGTTCTGTACACTACTCGGTATCCTCCTCACCACACAGCTTTGCAATGTCAGGCGTCGAAGACGTCGAAGGCGCGCGCCGGTCGCACAAGAAGCCATACTCTGCCCACAACCCCATACCAACCATTCAAGGTTACCGCGAGGAGAAGCAGCGGCGACAAGACCAATACGGAATATCCAGCCCAAACGAAGACGACGAAGACCAGCGAAGCAGACGCGAACGAATCGGCGATGCGTACGACGCTTTCACACATGGCGCTTCTGACCACATCGAGGGGAACCAGCCCTACGATGCAGAAAACAAAAACATCGAGAGGGAAAGGGAAGAGGCTGCAGACCATGCTGGACGCACGCCGAGAGTCGACAATAAGCAGCTGCCTCAAGACCAGGACTCCGAGGGCCCGGCCCAAGATACAACAGAAGGTGTCTTGACTGAGCAAGACCCCAAAAAGGCGCGTAAAACCATGAAGAAGTTCGACGCAGACGGCACAGAACGGGAGGTTACAGATCCTGTAACACATTTGCCCGTAGTGATTCACGACTTCACAGATAAAGACCTCAAGAGTACCGCAGAAAATGAGCCAGCGGTAGGGATCCAGCCGAAGACACGGACAGGAACCGATGGTATTGAAAAGTCAGACGAGATGCTCGAGCATGATCGGCAAGACTCCCAGAACTCTCACAAGGCCATGGAAGTACTGTTTCCGCCGCCTGAATTCGATGCCACACGGCAAGAGATCACGACGGTCTACAGAAGAGCTGTCGAGGTTGGACTTGGGCTCATCGCTGTTGGCTTACTAGGCGTCAGAGCGCTATTCTGGTTCACGCGCAATTCGTCTGGCTGGGTCAAACAATTTTCCCATTTGGTCGAGCTCGCACTTTCGGCAGGTATCGCAGCGGGCACTATTGTGTTCATGAGGCAGTGGACCGACAACAAGATCAAGAATGTATGGGACGTTGAAGTGTGGCAAGCAGAGCGCCAAAAGGGGCGTAAGCTAGCTAAGAGCGAGACTGCTGAAAGCACACAATGGCTCAACTCTCTCATGGGATCGATCTGGCCCCTAGTCAACCCAGACTTGTTCACTAGTATCTCCGATACTCTCGAGGACGTTATGCAGGCTTCTTTGCCCAGCATGGTGCGCATGGTAGCAGTCGAAGACCTTGGTCAAGGCAGTGAAGCGCTTCGCCTGCTCGGAGTAAGATGGCTTCCAACGGGTGCAGCTGCACGATCTGTCGACTCTGGTGGGCAGCTAAAGACCGAAAATGAAGAGAAGGGAGACAGGACTGTGGCTGACGATGGTGACAGCGGAGGCGAGACGGGACAAGATAGTATGGACGCCGAAGAGGGCGACTTTGTCAACATGGAAATCGCATTTGCATACCGTCCGGCCACAGGACACGGTATCAAGTCCAAAGCGAATCATGCCCATCTCTACCTTGCGTTCTATCTTCCCGGAAACATCAAGCTTCGTAAGTCAAAAGGGTTTTAGCAAAACTGAGTACTTGCTGACATCTCTCAGCTGTTTGGGTCGAGCTTTCTGGTATTGTGGGTGTAGTGCGCGTTAGACTGCAACTCTGCCCCGATCCTCCATTCTTCTCCATCTGTACGATGTCTTTCTTAGGCCAGCCGAAGGTGAATCTTTCTTGCGTGCCGCTCATCAAGAAAGGACCCAATCTCATGGATGTGCCGCTCATCTCCAGCTTCGTACAGTCGTCCATCGATGCTGCCCTCGCTGAATACGTGGCGCCCAAATCCCTAACCCTCAACTTGAAGGATATGATGATGGGCGATGACTTCAAGAAAGACACGGTTGCACAAGGCATACTCGTCGTACGCGTTCATCATGCTTTCGACTTCAAGGAGGGTGATGCAGGATTGGGCCCTCTGAAAAGGGGCTCTGCGGACCCTTACGTTACAGTCGGGTGGGCCAAGTTCGGCAAGCCTATGTGGTCCACTCGCGTCTTGCAGAAGAACATGGAACCGTACTGGGGAGAAGAGTGCTACATTTTGGTGACTCCAGATGAGCTGAACGTTGACGAGCGCCTGAGGTTGCAGCTATGGGACTCTGACCGGACTACTGCTGATGATGATCTTGGCCGTATTGAGCTCGACCTCAAAGATATCATGAAAGGCCCTGAGACGAACGGGAAAATGCAGGATCGCGAAGATGGATTTAAGGCTTTGAAGGCAGGTGAAGGCATGCCCGGAAAGCTTGCCTGGAGCATCGGATACTACTCGAAGACTAGAATCACGGACGACCAGCTCAGGACCCAAAAGGAAGATCCGGAGATCAACACCATCCAAGACCTCAAGAAGAAATCATTTTCCGAGGCAGAAAATAAGCTGCGCGAGGCTAGTGTAGAGCACCAGCACGAAGTTGATCAACAAAAAAAGGAGGATCTCCAAGCGCGCCAAGATCAGCTGATCATTGCTTCGCCGCCAGCGATGGATTACCCATCTGGCATTCTGAGCGTGCAAATTCATCAGATTACCGGATTGGAACTGGAGACGCCGAACAAGAAGAAGGGCGACAAAACTGCTGAGGCCAGCGATGAAGAGGAAGAGGGCGATGACCTCCCATCCTCCTACTGCACTATCATCATCAACCATAAGAAGGTTTACAAGACGCGCACCAAGCCAAAGAATTCGAAGCCGTTCTTCAATGCTGGCTGCGAGCGTTTCATTCGAGACGTACGCAACACCGAGGTTCACATTGCAGTCCGCGATGCTCGCGTACACGAAGATGATTCCTTGCTCGGCATTATCTACCTTCCTTTAGAGAAAGTGTTCAAAGAAAGGAGCCAGGTTGTCTCCATCTACCCCTTGGCCGGAGGAGTAGGTTACGGTCGCGCTCGCGTTTCACTGGTGTTCCGTAGCTTGCAGGTTAAGCTGCCACGCGAGCTTTTGGGCTGGGAATATGGCACGCTGGACGTCAAGCCTTTTATCAAAGGCACCAATGTGCCCAAAGAGCTGGCGCCGTTGAGGCTGAAAATCACGACGAGCCTCGGCAAGGGCAAGCTTCATTCGAGGGGTAGAGACGGTAAAGTCAGACAGCACGACGAAGGCGGCACTATGTGGAGATCGCGAGGCGAGCGCGCCATACGTCTGCCAGTAAAGGCGCGCTACTCTTCACCACTGATAGTAGAATTTCGCCAGGACGCAGCCCTGCGAGACCACAGCCCAGCCTTCTGCATCCTCTGGCTCAAGAACCTCATCGACAACAAAGAACAGACCGTGCACCTTGATGTCTGGAAAGGCGACCTCAACCGCGCCAAAAACAACATACTCGATAACTACGGCGAAAAAGTCGGCGAGATCGAAATGACACTAACTTTCTGGTCCGGCCTGTCCGGCTACCACGAAGACTATGCAAAAGGTGACAAGCACCTGCTCAACGTAATGGAAGTCCTCGACGTATGCAACGACCAAGAATACTCCGACTGGGATGAGACCAACACCTCCGGCGCGCCTAACATCCGGAGTTCCGCCAGCGACGACTCGTCCTCGTCCTCGTCCGACACCGACGACGATGACGAATCTCCGATCCATAAGATCAAACCTGATTTCTTGCAGAGACACAGGAAGACGGATAGCAAGCTCAGCGATGACGGGAAAAGAGGAACCATTGATCAGTTGAAGGATTATAAGGAACACAACAAAGAGTTGCATAGAAAGAATCGAGGGCTTATGCAATGGAAGGGCCCCAGGACACTGGCGTGGATGAAGCATACGGCGGATCGCGGGAAGAACAAGGTCAAGGAGATGGTGACACACAAGGAGAGAGGTGGGGGAGGAGGAATTGAGACGGAGGCATAGGTGCATTGTATGAGTGGCTGATTGTTTGCATTAGCGCGAGCGTTAAGGCGTTGGGGAAAGTCAAAAATGTTACCTGTCATTGTTTGGATTTAACTGCAATGGCTTCTTTAGAAGCAGATGTTGTGCTATCGCGACTCTTCAGGGTACTGCTGGCTATCTTTGAGATGCTTGGGCACGATAGATGTGTGGCTCATAGGCCGCCTATCTTCACTGTATCGTTGTACAGACACTTCCGTCGTGCACATAATGCCTTGCTGAGACTTGGTCGACTCGGCATAGTCTTTCTGCCCAACATTAGAGAGCTGCACTTCCGCCTCTATGCGGAATAGCGCACTCTCGCGACGTATCCGTTGGCGAGTACTGAGCACAGTCGCATTCATGTCTGCTGATCAAGAGCCGGAATGCCGGTGTCCGC
Source organism: Stagonosporopsis chrysanthemi (assembly GCA_022560025.1). Classification (NCBI taxonomy): domain Eukaryota; kingdom Fungi; phylum Ascomycota; class Dothideomycetes; order Pleosporales; family Didymellaceae; genus Stagonosporopsis; species Stagonosporopsis chrysanthemi. The sequence continues at coordinate 103,622 of JAFISE010000112.1, read as the reverse complement.
TAGTTGTTGGGTCTTGGTTCTGTGGAACAATGAGCGCAGGGTTGGCACACAGGCTGCCATGATAATAATGTTCTCTTCGACCCTGGTGCGACGCGTCAGAACATTGTTACGCAACGTACGTTGTGCAGGTATGGTCAACATACAGACCCCAAAGGACGAGTGGAACTGGATTATACACTATGAAGGTTAGTGGGATGGTCCTGAGCTGGTCTACAGATAGCTTACGAGGGATATTGAAAGCTACACAACTATCAATTGAGGCTTTTGCAGTGTACAACAGCATACTTACGATATCTTATCATCTGAAAATTTGCGCTGTTGAAAAAGTGTTCCTGGCTATACTGAGCAATCACCGCAGCTGTGTGCCTTCCAAACCCTAGATGCACACCATACTGTACAAAAGCTGAGGCCCATATGCTGAGTAACTGTGCTCAAGTCAGTGTTTGCTGTCCTTGAACCTTGCTTCGTTCATTCGAACCATGGAAAAGACCACGAAGAAGTCATCCCAGCCAATGACTTTCACGACCCTAAGGCGGGTGAAGATTTTGATAGCCTTTTTTTACAAAAGCGGCTCCTGTTGTCACCCGTGCAACAGTGAGTACCTTGCTTTGCCTGTTTTCAGCCAAGTCAAGATGCTAACTCGCCATATTGCGGGGATGCGGAATGACGATTCAGATCGCGGTACAGAAGCAAAGAAAGCATACTGCATGGATGAGAGCTCTCGCACACGTGCTGTCCCCGGATTTAAGGTCTCGATCTGGTATGAGTGCAGTGATGCAAGCCTTCACATCCGGAAACATCAGACCCATAGATCCTGATCGTGCATGCATCAAGACGGACGACTTTTCGCAAAGTCCATCAATCAGCGACCCAGATCTGGCAGACTAGTGTGCCGTGTCTTCTACTCAAGGCGGGCTAGCAAGATTGAGCCTGGATCCTTTCACTTTTCTTGGTACTTGCTCAACAGCATGTACATGAAAGCGACTGGAATGCGAACATCTCTTCGCTCTCGAGTCAAGGGTTTGTTTCTTGAGAAGCGCCAACGAAGATTGGGGTAGCTTCAGGTATTGCTGTCAGCAGATGTGGGGTTCAAGAACGTTTCCGCAGCTTGTGGGTCTCGTCGCAGTGAACTGGGGTGCAGGCGAGGTGAGCCGTCCGGTGTGCCGCCCTGACCCACTGACGCGGGCTACTCGGTTCCCATCTGACGAACATGGCCCAGGTCTCAGAATTGAACCATGGCAAGGTGATGTGTGCCCAGATGCTTCGTAACAAGAATGAAGTTATAAGGTATGGTTGCGGTAGAGGAAGAGTCGTGACCTCGTGTGCTGGTGCTGAGGTGGGCCGCAGCTGCTTCTGGTGGCTCCAAACTAGGGTCCGATCATCCTGCAAACCAAATCCCATTCTACCGTCCCATGTCGCTGTTGAACCATCTACAGGACAGATGTATGACCGATTGAGGATACGCACTAACGGCATTGTGGCAAACTCCTGCTCAAAGCTGGCTTGAAGCACGTCAGTGGCGCGAGACCAACACGGCATTCTTTTCAGGCTGCGCAGATTGGCCCCTAAAGTGTCCGATGAATGCAGACATATCTGTGGCGAGGACTTCACCTTGGACACTGCAGAGCGCTAGAGACCGGTAGGGTAACGTTGGAAGGTGAACATGTGCCATAACTACAGGTCGAGGCCCATCCTGTGTGGTCTCAGATATCCTCAATCAAACACACAATGACAGAAAAAACCGTATCGTCTATATTGGAGCGTATCGCGGCCGCTGGCAAAGCCTATGAGGGCGACAAAGTTGGATCGCGAGAATCCCCAATTGATCTAGGTCGCGACCTCGTTTCTGCACTCGAGATCCCCAATGAATTTCTGCAAAGGAGCTTTTGGGCAGAGGTTATTCTCACCTAGAACGACTATCGGAGACGCCAGCTGATATAACACCAGCCGGCATTGTCAGCTCATTTCAAGCTTGCGGTAGACGTGAAGCTCTTCCAACATCTGAAGGATGCCAGCGACTCAGGACTGACTTCTGCGAACCTGGCCGAAAGGTCCGGTGTCACCATTTCCCTCTTAGAGCGAATCGTTCGGCACCTGATCGCGATGAAGATACTCAGTTTCCATGACGGCAGAATATACGGGTCTCGTCTCAGTGATGGTCTAGCAGCAGAGAATTACCAACAAAGCATTGATTTTTGCTACGATGTTGCTAGGCCTTCGTCCAACCACTTCCCAGAGTTCTTTAAGAAGAACAGTTACCAGGTGCCATCATCAGCTGATAAAGGGACCATTTCAAGCGGCACACAACAGCGACCTTGCCTTTTTCGACTGGCTAGTTGCCACGCCGCCACATCTTGACGAGTTTTCGGCTTCCATATCTGCCCACCGTGCTGGAAAAGCGAACTGGTACGACAATGGCTTCTATTCGGTGAGTAAGCGTCTGATTGATGGTTTCGATTCGAGTATCAATGAGACCCTACCGTTGGATGTGGGCGGAGGACGCGGTCGCGATGTTGCACTTTTCGCAGCCGCACATGCGTCTCATCCCGGCCAGCTAGTCTTGCAAGATCGAGAGCCGGTCATTACCAGCATCGCAGACAAAGATAACCTACCTTTCGAAAGCCAAGCGCACGACTGTTACACCCCGCAGCTAATCAAGGGCGCAAGAGCTTACTCACTCCATTCCATTTTGCACGACTGGGACGATGAACATGGCGTCAAGATCCTTGAAAACCTCCGACCCGCCTTGAGACCTGATTACTCGCATGTACTGCTGAACGATATTGTGCTGTCCGAGGAAAGCTCAACGCTAGCTGCGACGTCAATGGACATGATGATGTTGGCTCATCTTGGCGTAAGAGAAAGGACAAAGGCATGCTGGAAACAGATCATTCAGAGAGCTGGCCTGACATTTGTCAAAGTCTACAGTTACCCGGGTGTTACAGAGAGTGTCATTGAGGCTGAGCTTTCGGAGACTACTCAAGGTGAAAATAAGTGCTGTACGTGTTCGAAGTAAACTGTTTCTTGTCATCGTCGTCGTATGCGTTTCTCTGGAGGTAGTCAAAGTGCCATGACAGGTTTCTCTCCACGACTGCTTACGGCGAGTCCCTTCAGTCACGCAGCCCATGGTTCGTTCGGACCCTTGATGGAATAATTTTGAGGTATCCGCAACTATGGTTCACGATCATGAAGCAGAGATCACACTTATTCCACATGTATATATTCACGCAGCTTTGACTATCGTCTAGCTCTGCACAATCAGCTTCGTATCTTACAAACCGATTTGAACACATCCAACGAGTACTTCTAAAAGTCCTATCCACTATCGACTTACACCATGGTCCGCTTCGAAATCCCAGAAGAAGCGAATCACAGCGAAGAATTCCTGTCCTGTCGACGCCCACACAGTCCATACCCGTGCGAGAAGAAACGAACTCCCTGCCGGTTCGCCCGGAACCTCAAGACAAAAGTCGAAAAGGTGAAGAGACACCTTCGCCTTCACCGCAAACACAAACACGAAGACGATTCACCACCAATCCCCAGTAATGGGAAACTGGGCAAAGGGTTCTATGCCATTCCTGGTCTTCACTCGGAGGTTGATGTAAGGCACGATTCGGTGGTGAAAGTGTATCGTACCTGGGATGATGTGCTTGCGTGGATGCATAAGGAAGGGGTCAATATTGTGGGGGTGAAGATGTGTGAGGAGGAGAGGAGAAAATGTGTTGAGAAGAGGGCCATGGGGGAGAGGTGCGGGTGTCTGGGTCCGTTGGGAAGGTGAATGATCACTGTGCGATGTTCCCTTTCATAATTTCCTTGCTTATCATGTATTGCACTACTGCAGAGATGTATTACGGTTCAGAGTGTTTCTAGGGTCGCAATGTCAAGTACCGAGCTTCGGCTTTTTCGTCTTGCATAGTTCCTCATTCATTGTACAAAAAAGCCTGGTTTCGAACCATGATCCTGTACGTCAAGGGTCTCAGGGTATAGCACTGTTCAAACGCATGCATGGGCCTTGTCACTGCAAAGAAGATTGTTCATTAATGGACACTATGACAATACTGTGAGTACATCACACTGTGCGCAGTGTATGACAATAAAGGCCATATTACTTCTCGAGAAATAAATCATCCATCTCATTCGCAAAAGCACATCCAAATGCAACCCCAGTACACTCCTACTATCATGGTGTCCATGCTACTTGTCGCATTCCTAACCGCTCAAGCGGCTTCAGGGCGTGTTATCGCACGCCATGACGACCGCCATGGAGCTCTTCCGTCTCTGATCAACGCAACAACTCACTGCCCTTCAACAATTCCCACATCGACGATGCCGTTCAACCAGACAACACTCATGCACATGACGGCAACCGCAATCCCACGGTTCCCAAGTAGTTTGGGAAGTCACGCTTCATACTTGAACGCTACTTCTGCAGGACAGAAACATTACGCGCCAAGCAGTGGGTTTTTGTCTTCCTCAGCAGCTCATTACTCTCACTCATGCAACCATTCATCTGAAAGCCTCCCCACTGTTTCGGGATCCAACATGTTCACGCCGGCACCATCTGCATCTGTAGCACCATCACTGGGCAACCATAACGCGCTCGCCGACCCGATAATTTTCGACCCTGGGCGATTGCCCAGTCCAGTTGCGCCGACCAGCACAATGTATATCACCATCACAACAAGCACAGCAAAGTCGTCGACCGCAAAGCCTTCACCCAAGGAGCCGATGATCACATCGAAGATCACGAGCATGGTGACGAAGACGGTGAAACAGCCATCGATGACGGGTGAACCTTTTGCGCCTTCTTTGCCATCGTTCAAGTTGGCACCGCCGTTGATACCGACTTCGAAACCTTCATTAACAGCTCACTCAGAGCTGCCTGCTGTTCAAACGAGCATCATATCGGCGGACCCTAGGTGTCCCTATCCATTCCCGGGCGTGTACTGTGGCGAGCCGAAGACGACGTTCGTGACCGGAACGGCAAAAGGGGAGATGTCTACGACTAGTGCTACTACGAGCGCAGTGGCGTCTGCAAAGCCAGAGGAGTCTGGGTGGTGTCCTTATCCAGGAATGCCGTGTTAAGGTTGTGCTGACTATTATTCAGCAAAAAGCTTGCAACGACGAAAACGCTGGTACTGGTCCTTGTTGCGAATATTGTTGCCAGGGGGATATAGTGATGTGAGTTCAATCAGCGTTAGGACCGTAGGGTTTTCTGATTCAGTGCGTGAGTAATCAATAGTATTTTTTCCTCATACATACACAGTTCTCTTCTTAAACGATTCGTGATGACCTACTGTCAATAGGCTATCGTGTCGCGATTTCCTCCGGGATTTTCTCGCCGGCGCACTCTGCCAGTAACCTTCCTTGTACGTTCTTCGCTGCGCGCGCATAGGCCACGATATCAACATCACCGCTCTGACCATCCTTTCCACCGTCGAAGACCTCGTAGCTGAACCATCCCCTGAAACCAGTGTTGAGAACGGCGCGTGCTACATGTGCGACAGGAAGGTAGCCGCCATTATACGGTAGCGGCCTGAAGTCGTGACTCCATCGACCGCGTGGCAGCAAGCCATCGTCATCGCGCTCATCCTTGAGTGTTTCGGGTACCTTGTATGCGTCGCTGATCTGCAGAAGGTAGATCTTGTCTTTGGGAATCGTCTTGCCGAGCTCTTCAAGACTCTTCCTGAACCGCTTTTCCAACTCGTCTCTAGATACGTCCTCTAGCAACCCCGACTTAGTCCGTGGATCTGCCCACTCGCCGCCGGCGGTCTGGAAGGTGTCGAGACAGAGACCGATATTCGGGCGATCGACTTTCTGCACAATCTCCCACACATCCTTCCAGTCTGGTGCATGAGTCGACCAGCACCAGTTCTCGTATGCGACACGGAATCCATGCTTCGCCAATTTATCGGCAAGCTCCTGCAAATCGGGAACAATGCGACTCTTGTCCAGTTTCTCGAGCTTGACATCCGTAGACCCTACTTGTAGCAGATCCGTACCTGCAGCCCGCATAATTCGGATCCAGCCGTCCAGCCGCTCGAACGCATCTTCGCGCTCGTCCGAGCCTTGCGGCCAACCCTCGAAGTTGGCGAACGGCTGCAGCATCATTATGCCGAGACTGCGCTTGTCGCATTCCTTCTTGATTTCGCCTGCAACCTTCTCAAGCTCATTGTAGTTCTTGGGCTCTACTTCGTGGCCCAGCAGCGTCTGGCCATACGATAGGATGTCAGGGAACGAGAGCTCCACGGCGGAGAACTCGGCTTTCGAGATGGCATCAAGGCGATCGAGGAGCGGTGGTGGTGAGTTCGGCGAGCCGAGAGAGCATGTTGCGTAGCTGATTGGAATGGTGGTGAGGGATGCGAGGTCGAGGCCGCCCATTATGAATGTTTTGCGTAATTGGGTTCTATGAGTAGAGTATGTAACGTGGCAGTGGGTTCGATGAAGGCTGTAATATCACTGTTGATGTTTTGGTGAATGCTCAGACGCCGCTGTTTTCTGAAGCTGACAGAAACGGTATGCAGCCATGACGTCGATGGTGGAGTAGTTCCTATGACCGCATACATCTGTTTGTCAGTAAAGTCTTAAGAATGCCTAATCACGAGAGACGATGTATGAAACGATCTCCTGCTCAAGGGTGCAACAACATGGGAGTTGCTATCATGCTTCCAATGGGTGCGCTCATTGGTGGAAGGATGGTCAGAGGTGTCAGCGAGGCGTGTTGTGCTACTCAACTGTGTCGCGTAGCAGTTGCCTCTCTTCCGTAAGGAGGAGGCGTCCGTTATACGAACATGTTGGGATGCTAATGATGTGAAAAAACTTTGGGCTGACTGTATCCTACTGCCCAGGGGCAGCCCAGGCCCAAACGCACCGAGTATTGTAACCTTTATTGAGCTTTGAGGTCCAGACACGAGTGTTGCATGCCTCACCGCCCGGTCTCGGCCAATCATAGCAGGGCCGACTCCGGACAGTCATTCACACATGCTTGACTCTTATTGCCCCACAAACGACGTAAAGACAGGCTGAGCAGCAGATAAAAGTTTATCCTTTCGCAATTGCCTCTCAGTAACACTCGAGACTTTTTCCGTGCCATATTAATACATCAGTCATGTCTGTGAGTATCCACACCTGCTCGGATTACCCCGCCACCCCACCAGTTTGGTCTTTCTAACGAAGCTCTCTAGTTCTACATCGAGAACAAGTCAGTTGGCGATGCTGAGAACTCGGAAGATTGGCGCATTCGTGGCTACAACCCCCTCACGCCTCCCGATCTTCTCCAGAGCGAGATCCCTCAATCTGCAAAATCGCGGGAAACCGTCTTGAAGGGCCGCAATGAGACTGTCGAAGTTGTTCAGGGCCGCGATAAGAATGGCAGGCTTCTCGTAGTCATTGGTCCTTGTTCGATCCACGACCCCAAAGCCGCCCTCGAGTACTGCGACCGCCTCGTTCAGATGAAAGAAAAATACCAGGACGATCTTCTCATCGTCATGCGCTCATACCTCGAGAAGCCTCGCACAACTGTAGGATGGAAGGGTCTGATCAATGATCCGGATATCGACAACACCTTCAAGATCAACAAGGGTCTGCGAATCTCAAGACAGCTCTTTGTTGACTTGACAGAGAAGGGCATGCCTCTCGCCAGCGAGATGTTGGATACCATCTCTCCTCAGTTCTTGGCCGACTTGCTCAGTGTTGGTGCAATTGGTGCCAGGACAACCGAGTCTCAGCTCCACCGTGAGCTTGCCTCTGGTTTGTCTTTCCCTGTTGGCTTCAAGAACGGTACAGATGGTACTCTTGACGTTGCAGTAGACGCTATCGGCTCTGTCAAGCACCCTCACCACTTCCTCTCTGTCACCAAGCCAGGTGTTGTTGCCATTGTTGGTACTGTTGGCAACGATGACTGCTTCGTCATTCTGCGTGGCGGAAAGAAGGGCACAAACTACAACGAGATCAGCATCAAGGAAGCCCGCGAGGCTCTTGAGAAGAAGGGTCTCAACGCTCGCTTGATGATTGACTGCAGTCACGGCAACTCCGAGAAGAACCACAACAACCAACCAAAGGTCGCTCACGTTTTGGCTGAGCAGATTGCTGCTGGCGAGACAAGCATCATGGGTGTCATGATCGAGAGCAATATCAACGAGGGTAAGTCTGCCGTTGCGTTGAAGATCGTGCCGCACGCTAACGCAAGCTCTAGGTAACCAGAAGGTACCCAAGGAGGGCAAGGAGGGCCTGCAGTACGGTGTCTCCATCACAGATGCTTGCATCAACTGGGATGACACCGAAAAGGTGCTCGAGGAACTGGCCACTGCCGTTGCAAAGAGAAGATCGCTTCGCAACGGTGCTTAGAGCGTTCCTCCCCCTTTCGCAATCACCAAAATTCGAGACACAGCATTGGCACGGCAGGGCGTTACCGGCGCTCAAGTGCAATATTGACGATCAGATACCATATGTGTGAGCAGGCACCAAATCAAAAGTTTTCCAGATCGTATTTCGAACATGCAGCGCATGGTTGCGGTATGGCGGCTGGATGACGACAGTCCTGGCTTCAGTAGTCTACTGTCACGTGATATGCTCGCATTCCACCCTGTGTCTGATAGCCAGCTTTGTTGATCCGTATCCAACAATGCGGTCATTGTCCGACTCTCGAGTTCGCTTATTCAATACTGGCTGTGGTGTCGCTGTGCAGATTCGGCGTCTCCGAATTCACAGCTGCGCATGCCCCGCTTTTCCACACATCTCGTTCATGCAAGACGAGACCCCACATTCTCTGACCAGATAATTGCGTCTTCTTCACTCGGCATGTGGAACAAGCATCACTGACGTACTGCAGGCAGTGTTGCGCTAGCACCGGCTTCGATCTTCAGACGACTCTGTATTTGGACAATGCCAAGCCATGATATTTTGATCGCAACATTACTTGCGAGCAGAGCTTTGTGACAGAACGTGCAGCGTCTTTGCCAGCGCCTAGATCATCAACGACCTGATCCCAGTGCTGTTACTGCATGCTCAAGTTCACTTGGAAGGACAGTAAAGCGAGGCTGGCCGCGGACCGTCCAGTTGGTACTTCTGCTGCACTCTGAGTGTACAGCTCCTTTAGTATAATTGCTTGAAAGTCACGAGGGTGGCTGAGAAGTCACTGGAAAACCGGTGAGAGGACCCTGCATGCGACACGTTTCCCCTCAAGCTCCCTGATCCCTTATCGAGGGTCTGTTGCTACAGCAGCTTGCACTTCTTCTGTTGCCCAGCATCAAGCTGGCCTTTCCGCTGATGACGTACTGTCATTGCGTTGGCTCCTTTATTGTGCCATGCGTGATGCCCAACACGCGAAGTGGTGTCAAGGAGGTATACGTCGGTGTTTACCATAACAACGAAGAAAGCAAATGAGGTCCTTGCTTTTGGACGCAGACTTATGGCGCATCCTCGGTGAACACCGAGCCCGCTCTCCAGATCGGGGCCCGTCACCTGCTTGCGGACGGCTCTGACACACATGACCTGCAGATCCTACGTATTCAAAAGGCTCCAAACCTCGATATTCGGCTGTCCCTGAAGATTAAGGTGGCACAGCACTGGGTGATAACTCTTGCAGATAAGCCCTAATGCAGTTGACAACCAGTCTACGAGCACGGAATGACCAATTTTGATGATCAAAGTCAACTTTGCTGGGCTGGGGGGTGTTCAGCGTCCAGGTCGAAGTGCCGACTGATGTAACGGGTACGGCGTGGTGGGTGCTCACGGACGTAGCCCCGGTTCCAGCTGCTCTCAGTGCGGCTCTACCGGCGGCCCGCCGTGCTCCCACTCGAACAGTACCCGGTAGGGCCAGCCTTCTCTTGTTGGCTTTGATGCTTTGACCCATTCGGACTCTCATCCGGAGTCATTTGTCCCTTGAGCCAATGGATTGTCCTACGTGATAGGCGGCTGGCAGGTGCAAGGGAGACGGTTGTTTCTGAAACGGACTGAGATCGGGTACATACCCCTAAGCAATGAAGGTGTGGTTCGCACACGCACCCTCTTTCATCAGAGACGGTGGGTGAAGAAGTATAAGTCGCCTCGCTATGTCGTCTCACACTCCATAACTTGAGACCTTTCTTGACCGCCCTCCTCTTCAACAGAAATCATCTTGCGCTGTGGTACTCCTGCTTTAGTCTTAGCTACGCGAGTGGCTCACGGTGTTGATATTATTACCCGTCTGCGTCCCTGCCCTCTCTCACACCCACAATCTCAGCCTTGCGCACAGGCGTCATGTCCACTCTTAAAACCCAAGGAGAGTCTCACCAGATGCTAAGCAACGATGGAGAAGCCTATGCCAGACACTGCCATCCGACAGGCACCCAGAAGACTGCGTCCAACCCAGACTGGCTCGAGCATGTGGGTTCCCATCTCGCTCAGGGGCCAAGAGTCTATCCTGAGGGCATTGAAATGAGTGAGGACGAGGCTGCTGCACAGCCCAGCGGGTCGGTACCTGGCGCATTGTTTGCATGTAAGCGGCAGCGTAGCCTTGTTGAAGGAAGTTGGCGCAGCGAGCAGGCTCTGCTTACATGCGACTTCACACAGGACCGTCTCTGCCTGTCGCCTGAAGGATTCGAGCGATTCCGGCGCCAACACTTGCGTGATCCCCAACACGACTATGAGTATGGTGAGTACGGTACTGTCTACTTCCGACATGGTCCACATGTTGCCAGCTTTTCTCGTTCATCGGTCCCCGAACGCTGAACGGCTAACACGAAATAGCACAATCTCAGCAGACTGGGGCAAGCACACCGACTCAGACACACGAGCCATACCAGAGTACCTTCTCCGATCACAGCGAATACGACGACGGCGTCACGACCGACGCTCCGACCCAAGCATACACTAGGCAAGCGGCGGCTTCGATGATTTTCTCAAGCCACACTCCGTCACACTGCTCTGCAGTGACTGATGAAGACCAACATTACAAGGAAGGTGTAGGCCCTTCTCCACCCTATCCATTCTCGAACTGGGATCTATCTGAGATTGAGTGCGCTGCTGATGAGATGGAGCTAGACGGCTTTATGTGGCCGCCTTCCGAGTTACAGGATATCTCCGGCTCGAACGGCGAGAGCCAACATCTTTTCTAATCAGATGACTCGAGTGCTCATCGAGCTTCCTCAAGATCGGTACGAACACAAAATGTAACCACACGTCTCCTTATTTTAATTCCCGTTGAGCTTGTGGGCCATCTCTTTTAAATCATGTAATAGTACTGTATCTTGCATTGCATCTCGAAAGCTGGCTTCGAGACATTAGTTTGGGCTCAAGGTATCTGATATAATAAAATTGAATAAAACTGAATGCGACACCAGGGCTGTACGAGCTGTGAAGAATCATAAGGGCGGTATCGAGGCGACGTCAATGTACATCTTTGTTTGTTGGCACTGCGGGGTTTGCATATTGTACAGCTTTCCGCTCGTGAAAGGCCACACTAGCTACGCCAATTTAGTCCATGCAGCCAGGAAGTCACAATCTTCCTTGTGTTCATGAACACGATGAGCTTTGTCCGTTGTCGTTGTCGACGGTCGTTCAGGTCAGAACAATCAATAGAGAGACAGTGGCCAAAGCGCCGGCCTCATCCGGAGAGACCCCGAAGCTTTGCTGCTTGATCTCGAATGTTGACATCATCTACTCATCGCTTTCAAAATTTCATCAGCACTGACTGAATTAACATGGCGCGACTGTCAGGACTACAGCGCGATGTGCTGTCGCTATATCGTCAATGCTTGCGAGCTGTGAAGGAGAAGCCTTCGGTATGACGATCTCAGCCTTGTCTCCAGTGAACTCGACTAACAACGCCAGGATACACGATCACATTTCCGAGACTTCGCAAGGTACTTAAAGCATAATTGGATGTCTTGGAATTAACAACTAATGTTCTTAAGAGCCGAATTCCACAAGAACCAAGGCGTTGGCAAGAAGGACTTTGGTACCATTGAATACCTTCTGCGCAGAGGGCGCAGACAACTCGAAATGTATCGGGAGCCAGGCATTCGCGACCTTCATTGAGGCAAACTTCGAAACTTTGATGCGCGCTTACTGGCTTGCTGCGAAAGCCAGGCGATGGTCGGGGTGCAAATGACGCAGATCTTGAGAAGGCTCACGTGATTCTCGGCGGAAAGTTCGAGATAGCTCTTTCTAAATGCCGCCTTCGATCACGGCACGAGGGCGAGGATCGTGATTGGACGCACCAAAGCATCGCATCAAGCTCGAAGACCATTATTGGGAATCACAAAGATCGGGGTTGGACGTTGAACGCGAGGCTTCCTTGCATCGAACGCTGTGGAACCCCCCCGAACCATCTCCGAGCATCTTCATGTATCCACCTTGACGCCAATATGATGCACGATCGAGTATCGTCGAGCAGTGTCAAGATGATTCTCGAAGTTGATGCTCGAGTATATATACAGTTCAATCAACCCTTCAAAGTCCATCAATAGAACAAAAATCATCCAACACTTCTATGCAACCAGTGCGCACAACAATCCGCCGAGTTCCACAACACCTCAACCGCATCATCAAACCAACAACTACACGCACTTTCTCAACCACACCAGCAACAATGTCTCTCTTTCCACGCTTCACTCAGGAGTTCGCTCCCATCTTCCGTCTCTTCGACGAGTATGACCGTCAGGCATTCCGTGACGTCGACCGCCAATTCCAGAGCATCCGCTCCTTCACCCCCAAGTTTGATGTCAAAGAGACTAAAGATTCCTACGAGCTGCACGGCGAGCTTCCTGGCGTCGAGCAGAAGAACATTAACATCGAGTGGACCGACAACAACACCCTGACCATCTCAGGCAAGCACGAATACGTCCGCGAAGAAGGCCAGCGTCCCACTGCCATTGAGACTGGCGAGGAACAGAAAAAGATCGAGTCGCACCAGCCCACAGTCGAGGAAGAGACTGCAGAGTCCGCAGCCAAAGACACTCAGGTCGCCAAACAGTCCGGCCAGCAGCAGGTCTCGAAGGAGGAGCCGAAGCAGCGCTACTGGGTCAGCGAGCGCTCGGTTGGCTCATTTCACCGCAGCTTTGCATTCCCTGCCCGCGTCGACCAAGACGCTGTTAAGGCCAGTCTCAAGAACGGCATTTTGAGCATTACGGTGCCCAAAGCTACTGCACCTCAGTCCAGGAGGGTCAACATTGAGTAACGCCTCTCGACAAGCATAGCGCCGGCATGACAAATTTGACGACCCCCACAACGAATATTTTCTACTCCATTAGTTACAGCAAAACAGAGCATTGGTGTTTCTTCTCTTGACGATTGTTAGCATGGCATGGAGTTCAACACATTCGTTCCACGATAATGTTGAGGTGCAAGAGTAGGTGATGAAGTGGTGAGTTCAGGATTATTGTATCTAATATAAGCAATCAGTTTTCCCAGCCAAAACAGTCCTCCTTCTTGTGGTCATATCGTGATGTATTCCTCGGTTTGCAAGCCTATGCTGAAGTATGATGCGCGGCCACGCAAGCATTTAGTGCGGAAGAAGCGCAGCATCACGGAACATTACCGCATCAGCTGCCCCTGTGACTGTCAATGACATCTCCCATCATGCGCCTCCCGAGGCAGGCTGCCCTTCCAAGAGCTTGTGAGCTGCCGGTACTCAGGTAGGTTTGCGGGAGCGGCGTTGCGGTATGCACAAACTCATGGATGAACGCAGTGATAACCTGGAAAAGCAATCGGCCGAGTAGCCACAAAGAGGCGAAGTACGGGCTGATGATACTAACTTGATTTTTTGAAGTACTCCTTACTGCGTTTGCACACTTCTCTTCATCATTTCAGTCTTTGCCCGCTCCAGATCTCAACCCTTCCACAACTATCAATAGATGTGGCAGATGCTCATCTCGAATCCAAGCACCTCGCTAGATTTCAAGAATGCGTATGAAATCCAATAGTCGCCAGGGCGCCATCCCGGAGTCGTGCAGTCCAAAGCGCGAAACTACTCATGCAGGTTATGGGGGAGGCTTACATAGTGCTGGAGTGTTTCTGCTAAGACGGGCTTAGAGGGCAACAGCAGTCCAGCCACAGGGTAAGGACGGCATCTTTCGGCGAAAATGTGGTCGTGAGATCGAGACCCCGTCACGAGGACACGGCGGGTGGAATCGATAGACTCGACGTGACGAGATAGTATCACATGTCTTCGAGATTGCACATCTCTTCGAGTAGCTAAGGCCACAAGAAACTGTGAGAGACTTGTTGTGTAACAACGTCCAGGAAAGTAAACGGCAAAGACACTTATGAAGCTCAGGTATTTCAGTCACTGCGCGTTGGCGGTACCCAGCGCATTGGTCTGACTCTGCCTAACCACACCACCTACATGAACCGATTCATATCTACAGACGAGCTCAGGAAGCTCTGCTCTACAGATTCTGTAACGTTCATCGCTGCGTTGTCTCGATTTGCTATCATCTCGATCGATTCAAAGGTCATCATTACGGCTACACAGGCGATGTGACACGCCTATATCAGCTTCCGAAATACCAGCGGCAAGCAATCACGGCACTCCTCAATGTCTTTAGAGTAAACATTGGTACCTTGGCAGCTGCATTTGTTTTTGCAGTTTGGCCTCGATCTGGTGTTACACAGAGGTGGGCGTGGTCTAGACCTCATTAGCGTCCAGCCTCAACCACGTTCTTTTTGCACACCACCAACGACACCCTCTGAATCACCTTCCTAACATTGCTTTCATCTTAGCGTTCCCCCCACCTCAGCCCGTAATGCGTCTAGCTTGCCCCAGTTCAGCCCAGACATACCCCGGATCTTCGCCAAGCACGTGGGCTTCAGGGCTATCACGACGATCGGAGGCACAGCCGCCATACTGCTGGGCCCAGATCCAGGACATGCTTTTGCTATGACGCTTGGAAAACCTTGGAACTACACCCCAGATGCATCGGATTCTATCCTCGACTACCAGACACGGAGAACCCGATACCATAGCAGCGGGCGACGAGCTGCTTTGAGATTAGACAGTCCATGCATCTCGCCAAAGTCGCCGTGTGAGGGGCAAAGTCTGGGGTATATGTGGGTGCCGGAACGGGTCCGGGGTACTCAAGGATGGGAAGGAGTACTGCCATGTGTATATGAGGCTTGTCTTCCTCGTCCATGCTTGTGTTTGACATCTCTTCTGTCCTCTTTCGCCAGGATCAGTCGACCTCAACACTTGGAGACTCCTATCCTATATCTCCATCAAAGTTCATCGTTCAAACACCAATACCTCACCCACACCCACTCAAGATGTCTCTCATGGAAGAGAAGGCTGGCGTTAGCGAGATCGAGCGCGTCGACTCCGGCGAATCGAAGCTCAACAATGACCGCATCAACACATTCACTCCTGAGGAGCAGAAGAAGATCATTCGCAAGGTTGATCTCCGTCTGATCCCCACACTTGGCTTCATGTACTGTGTCTCCTTGATGGACAGGACCAACCTGGGTGTCGCCATGGTTGCCGGTATGGGCACCGATCTCAAGCTCACTGGCGAGCGCTACAGCATTATTGTCTTGCTGTTCTTCATCACATACGTCGCTCTGCAGCCTCCTGCTACCGTCGTTTTGCGCAAGCTCGGCCCTCGCGTCTTCCTACCATTAATTGTCATCATCTGGGGAGCTGTCATGATTGGCTTCGGTTTCGTCAAGGAGTGGCACACTTTGATCCCTCTCCGTCTCCTGCTCGGTATCTTCGAGGCTGGCTTTTTCCCGGGATCTGCATATCTTCTTTCATGCTGGTACCAGCGCTATGAGCTCCAGAAGCGCAACACTTTCTTCTTCCTCATCGGCATGATGTCATCCGCCTTCTCAGGAATCCTGGGCTACCTCTTCTCCCTGCTCCAGGGCCACGGTATCCAGGCTGCTCCCTGGCTCGGTGTCCACCACGGCCCAACCAAGGCCAAGCCCACCACCCCCGTCTCTTTCGGTCCTGGTCTGTCTGGCTGGCGCTGGATCTTCATCCTGCAGGGAGTCATCACTGTCCTCATCGGCTTCATTGGCTGGTACTTCATTGTCGACTTCCCGGAGCTTGCCCACAAGCCTGGCATGGGCAAGAAGTTCCTTAACAAGGCAGAAGTTGATTTCATCGTCGCCCGCATTGAGAAGGATCGCCACGATGCCCTACCTGAGGAATTCAACATGAAGAAGTACCTTGCCAACGCCCTGGATCTTAAGGTTTGGGGTTTTGCCGCCATCTTCATGCTCACGACAACCATCACATATGCTATCGCCTACTTCTTGCCCATCATCCTCAAGGACGGCATGGGCTTCAGCACTGCTGCCTCCAACTGCCTGATCGCGCCCCCATACATCTTCGCCGGATTTGTCATGCTTGGCTTTGCGTGGGCTGGTGACAAGTGTAAGTACCCAAAACCCTCCTAAAATTGTCTCGGAAACATTCCTAACGCCCCTGTAGATCACGTGCGCAGTCCATGGGTCATCGCCAACGGCGTCCTCGCCCTCATCGGCCTCCCAATGATTGGCTTCTCTAACAACGTCGGCGTTCGCTACACTGGCGTCTTCCTCGCCACTGCCGCAGCCAACGCTAACGTCCCCGCCGTTCTGACATGGCAGGCGAACAACATCCGCGGCCAGTGGAAGCGCGCTCTCTGCTCAGCGACTCTTGTCGGCGCTGGTGGCATTGGAGGAATAATAGGCGGCACAGTCTTCAGGACACAGGACAAACCCCATTACGTCCCTGGTATCACCGCTTGCATGATCGCTGCTGGTCTTATCATTGTCATTGCTCTCCTTATGGACCTCAAGTTCTGGAGGGCCAACAAGCGCGCTGAGGCTGGTGGCAAGATCATTGAGGGTCTTGAGGGATTCAGGTACACCTTGTAAGCATGCGAGTGCTGGTGATGTGTGATGGTTATGTAAAGTGGTTCTCCGCTACGAATTCAATGTGAATTCAAACTATAACAAGTGCACTATTACCATCCGTGCTATGCCGTGTCATTGGAAATAATAACCTCCGAGTTCCAAGCTAAATAACCAGTTGCGGTGCTGAAGATCATTCGAGCTTGAGACTGAAATTCTCTCATACTTGTAACGTGTGCCATGTAGGGAACCCGGAGACCAGATCAAGTGATAATTCACGTGACATCAAGAAAACTGTACAAGTTATCACTCAATCACTTCACGCTGTTACTTCTGGTTTACTTGCCCCTGTGCAACGTTGTGGAAAAACAATGAGCAGCTGGTGCGCATGCTTACCAAGAGTAAAAACGAAAGAGGTCCTCCAATGGATCCCGAAACAGGACCTTATCGTCAAGAATCTCAGCGATTTGAAAGAGGGTGGCACGAGCGGTGTTTTGGGACTCGCCTCACGTCGAAAGAGGAGGAGTATGGAGGAGTCGTGCGAAGAGAAGATGTGGGCTGTGCGACGGTAAGCGGAGCGGGCAATTCATTGGAGATCTTCTAAATACACTGTAATGGGGCCTGTCTACCGTGAGACTGAACATGGAAAGAAGTTAGTGGTATGGCCGAGAAAAGCGAAGTGCCTGACAAGTGGTGTTTGTGAAGAAATATTAGATCATCGTTTCAATCCTATGAAGGTATCATGTCCCTATCTGTTGCCACGGCTCGACTACTGCCAATGCTGCTGTTTTCTGTCAACAGCCAGGGTAACTCGGCTGTTCCCACCCTACTCGCTCACGCCCACAACGGCGACCAGTGCCACTGTGGTTACCAATACCAACGCCCGAACGCCATGCTCGTCATACTAGAGACGTCGCGTTGCCTACCCTACTCTACCCAACCCGGACAACGCACCCGCGGCCTCATACCGCTCCATCTCCTCATCCTCGTCCTCGGTATCCATCTCATCCCTTCTCTCCAACTCGACGTCCATCATATCCTCATCATCATCATCCGTCCTCTCGTCCAGTTCATCGTTGTACCTCGCTTTTCGCGAGCTCGCCCCGCTCTTGCCGTTCTCCCAGTGGTCCAGACGGCGCAAGGCTTTACTCAACATCTTGGCACGGTGGTAGCTCTCCTCGCCGTGGTCGTTGACTTCGCCGCCAAAGTCGAGCGGGACGAGCCCGGCCGGCATGGGTGGTGGAGTGCTCGTGCCGTGTTCTTCCGAGACGTTTGGATGCGTAGTGTCCTCATCAGTGTCATAGCCGTCCGCCATCCCTTTGCAGCGGATCCAGGCGCGCATGAAGGGATTTGCCTTGCGGCGGCGTCTGGCGGCAGCTTTGTAGGCGATGCGGAGACCGCGGTCGAGGATCACGTCCACGCGGCGGCGGCGGTAATGCTCGACAGCTAGTTGGTGTTGTGTGAGAGGCCGTGTGCGCTTATGTGCTGGATCTGAGCCATTCAGTGGGAGATAGAAGCCGTGCGGCCCCGAGAATGTCGGTGCATTTCCAGAGGGCGATTGACCGTCTTGAGAGGCGTTTGCGTCAAGCTTCGAGCGGAAGCTACGCGGCCCTCCTGTCCCAGTTTTTGAGCGCGACGTATTACCACGTCCACTCTTACTGAGAGCTGGTGTAGACATTGGTGCGTCGTCGTTCAGAAGTGTATTGATCCGCATGTTGGGTGTAGCCTTGGCCGGTGGCGAGACCGATCTTGTGCGGTCTGTGTCTGATGCGTAATCTCGCTCAGCAGTTGGCTTGCTGGATTTACCACGACCTTTTACCGACCCTAGCATGTCAGTGACTGCAAATAATGAGAAGGGTGGTGCATACCGTTTGGAGTAGACTGTCTATCCCTTCCTGGTGTTGAGGCGCCGTCGTCTGCCACGACCGAGAACACAGGGTTCTGGTTGAACACTAGTAGGAGTTAGTCAAGGCCGTGAATGATGCGGTAAGAAAGGGTCTGTAGATAGACATCGCAGAGGCATTCCAGCAAACTCAGTACAGCAGGTTTCAGAAAGCACTCACCCTTCTTGTTAGTGCGTTTTGGCCCCGTCACGACAGGCGCCATGTCACTCGCCAGTATGGCTATTCTCTCTTTGCGTTTGATCTCGCCAAAGTTCTTCTCATCATTGGTGTCCACGTTCTCCGCCAGCTCCTGTTCCGGCGTCAGGAAGTCGAACGTGGGGCACTTGATGGGGAATTCTGCCGTCGCCGGGTCGTCAGCTGGACCGTACTGTCCTGGACCGAATGGGTTCTCCTCAGCAGCCTTCTTAGAGAAATCGCTCTCTAGGTACCACCACATCAGCCACAGAAACGCGGTCGCCCTACTTCTGCTGCTCAGGTTTGATCGCATGACGAGGTCGAAGAAGTCGCGTGGTGGGAAGAAGTGGAGTTCAGAGATCTTGGGCGCATACTGAGAGAGCACAAAGATCAGGTTGACGGGGTTTGTTCGTGGCACAGGCGCTGCCATGATCTCTTCGATCGTGCTAGGCTGCTCCTGATCTTCGGTCGCGCCTTTGAGGATCGACTTCAACCGTGGCGCGTCCTGCAGTTGTTTGTAGGCGTTTGGGTCTTGGTGGGCTTGTAGGGAGGGGATGGAGTGGTAGGTTCGTAGTTGCGCTCGCATCTCAGGGAAGACTGTGCCGTGTCAGTTCAAGCAGGCAATAACCAGCGCTGAGGCCCTACAGTTGAGTGTCGTGTTCATGCGCCCCACATTGACAAGCAGACACACCATGGCCATGTTGATGGCCGCCGGGCGCTCAGTCAGCAGCTTGTCCTTCAAGATCTTGCTGCATTTGCTGCTCTTCGCCATGGCATCGAGATAGATGTCTGCGAATGTGTGGCCGCCTGTCTTGTCCGACTGCTTGGTGAAGGCGCGTGTGTCGTCTTCGAAGACGAGCTTCAGAAAATCGTACTGGATGTCCTTGCGCCATAGCGGGATTCCGTCGTCCTTCTTCAAATGCTTGATCTTGTTGCCGCTGTAGACCGACGACACGCTGCCGTTCGCATTGCGCCGTGTGGTGGTCGTGGTAGCTGTGTAGTGCGGCGTCGCATCAGGGTCGGTGGCTGTCTTGGATCCGTCTTGCGACTGCGTTGCAGTTTCGCTATCATCAGGAGCGGGCGTGTTGGCCTGCGATGACGAGGGCTTTGCGTCGTCCATGCTAGGGTCTGCGGCGAGAATGTGTCGCAAGCTGTTCCTGGAGTCTGGCTCTGACGGCGCGCTCGCTTCCATCGCTACGGTTGCAATCGCCGTTGGTCGTGCAAGGTTTCGAAAGTGGTAAGGACAAGTCGCGTCGCAGGATGCAGCTTCGCGACTCAATCACACGTGTCCGACTTGATCAATGCGAATCGCAGGGCCATGGGTTGGAAACGTTGAGAAGCCTTGGAAGTTCGACACGAGCCAAAGCTTCCCGCGCTAAGATCCATTGAATAAGCCGACCGACCCATTTGCGGGAGCATCACGAACGCCCCGGCCTATGACGTGACGCCTGGTGGACCTTACTAAGTCAGCCTTATCACGTGATGCAACCAACCGGCCCGGAGTTCTCCAGTCCCACGCTCTCGATGTGCGCTGGACCTGGAGCACCCAATCAGAATACAAAGTCAACAAGACAACCTCGTGCGGTTCAACATTACATACAACAGACTGTTTCACAGCAGCGGTGGATTTGAACAATGCATTCACAGGCCAAGCGCAAAGCGGCCCATGGTAGTCTATCTATCTAGCTAATCATCTGCTCGAAACTGTGCTTTTTAGATGATTCCATTGCCCAAGTCATGACCGTCACCACAGATCCGGGGGTATTTCCTTCGCTTAAGCCTCTCACGTTAAGGCCCATTAGAAAAGGGTAGTCGACCCTCGAGAACGCCATCTATGTGCGAGACTAACCAGCAAAACTTTTTCATCGTCAAGATATGTCGCTTGATGCTCTCCTTTGGTGGGAGCGGCGCGACGGGAGACAACGAAGAAGTGTCGCCACGGGATATGACCAGGGAAAGGAATCGCTTTTCCGAATGAAATAACAAAACAAGTCGCCGGCATGGATGATCCGGAAAACGAGATCTATGGCTCCCCAAGCAGCATGCTTTGCAAAAAGAGCGAAGACATAAAATGTTCGTAATGCATGCCTTCAGAGGGAAGGCGGATGGCTCCGCCATCTATGCTCGAGCTCGACGCACTGTCGTCCAAGGGTATCGTAATGCAGTGAAGCTCGAAAATAGGCAGATCCGCAGTAAACACTCGCTGTCTATATGCTGGTTGGGGTATGAGATTCCGGAATCCGTGTCGTTCCGAAGTGACCGAGAAGGACTCGCAAGGAGATGCTCGAAACAATAAAGGAAATCGCAAAACATGTTGCCTAGTGGCACGGCACAACGGTCCAGGGTATCAAGTCAGTCCTAGAGAGGCATCGTCGTGCGGTGAAGAGTGGCGGATTTACCACCATGAGCTGCCGCCAGGGCCAGATGGGTTGCCGTAGCCTCCACCACCGTAACCGCCGCCGCCGCCGCCGCCGAAGCCGCCGCCACCGCCGCCCATGCGACGAACGTCACGGGTAGCAGCGCCGCCACGGCCACGACCTCCGCCACGGCCGCCACGACCACCACCACCGCCGAAGCCAGAGCCCTCACGAGCAATGGACTCGAGGAATTGAGGAACCTCTTGGTTGGCCTCCTTGAGCAGGTCCAGCAGGTCACGAACAACTCCGCGGTTGCCGCGGTTGAAGAAGGCAGTGGCAATACCTGTGTTTCCAGCACGACCAGTACGTCCAATGCGGTGGACATAGTCGTCGATGTCGGTAGGGAGATCGTAGTTGACCACGTGGGTCACATTTGGGATATCTATTCGAGCGTTGTTAGAGCATGAACAGGTTGATAGAGTGAGGCAATGAAGGGTGTGAAGCATGGAAGAGTAGTCGAGAAATGAAAGTCCTGGATCCGGCGGTGACGGTCAACGATGGGCCTGGGTAATCATCAACAGCATGATGTTGTCGGCAGTAGGATGCTTGAGGTAGTGTCATACTCAGAGATGCACAACATCGGACGCATTGAGGGTAACGAACGATGTAACAAACGCCAAGATAGCGTCTGAGCGGAGGCAGTCAATGAGCAAGCGGCAGAAGTTCGCATGATCATGTTGGAACCTGGAGGTGATCATAGGTGCCACAATCACATGCGGCATCCACCCTCGTAATTCGGATGTAGGATGCTGAATAGGCCGAACAAAGGAAATAGCAAATATAGCAATGCAAGAACAGGGAGAAGAAAAGAAAGTACATACCAAGACCACGAGCAGCGACAGCGGTGGCGACAAGGATGGGGCAGCGTCCAGAGCGGAACATCTCCAGAGCCTTCTCACGCTCACGCTGAGTACGGTCACCGTGAATAGATGTGGCAGGGAAACCCTGGTTGATCAAGAAGTCGGAGAGCGAGTCGGCCATGCGCTTGGTCTCGACGAAGATGAGGGACAAACCAGCACCGTGGGTGTGGAGGATGTCAAGGAGAACAGAGCGCTTGTCACCGTCCTCAACGTACTCGATCTTCTGTGTGATGTTCTCGGATGTGGAACCAACACGACCAACCGAGAGGAAAATGTAGTCCTTCAAGAAGTCGCGGGCAAGCATCTGGATGTCGCGGGGGAAGGTAGCCGAAAACATGAGAGTCTGGCGGTCCTGAACCGAAGGCATGTCCTCACCCTCGACAATGCGACGAATCTGAGGCTCGAAACCCATGTCCAGCATGCGGTCGGCCTCGTCGAGGACAAGGTACTTGATGTTCTGAAGAGAAATGCGGCCACGCTCGATCAAATCGACGAGACGACCGGGAGTGGCAACGAGAAGATCGCAGCCACGCTCAATCTGGCGGAGCTGAGAGCCGATGTCGGCACCACCGTAGACAACACATGGGCGGACCCACGAACGGTAGGCAAACTTGCGAGCCTCATCGAAGATCTGGGAGACCAACTCACGGGTGGGCGCCAGGATCAAAGAGGTGGGGTAGGCCTTGCGCTGGCGGCCGTAGCCGTAGCCACCACTCTGCTGACCGGGAGCAGCGCTAGGACCGTTCTTGAACGCCTGGGCGAGGATAGGGAACAAGAAACCACCAGTCTTACCAGAACCAGTCTGGGCACAGGCCATCAGATCACGACCACCCATGACGATGGGAATGGAGTACTTCTGGACGGGAGTGGGGACCTTGTAGCCAGAAAGCTCGATGTTGCTCAGCAGGTGCTCGTCAAGAGGAGGGTTTGTGAATCGGGTGACGGGCTCGGGGACGCCCTGACCAGAGGCCTCGACGGGGATATCGTCATACTTCTCGAAGTTGATACCGGTCTGTTGCTTCGAGGGGTCGTTGGGTACACCGTAGAGCTCACGCTCGACACGGGGGTTGGAGGGACCGGGCACGTGCTTGCCGTCCTTCCACTGTCCATCACCAGAGCCGCGAGGAGCTCCGCCGCCGCCGCCACCTGGTTTGCCGTAAGCATTTGGGTCGAACTTGCTGGGTGGTGCAGCACCCCAGCCTGCGCTGTTGGGGACATCTCTACCTTGTCGGGGAGTGAAGTTGGGGGCGCTGGCCCAGTTACCGCCGCCGCCGCCGTTGTTCATGGGTGGGGGACCGCCGTAGCCGCGACTGTCACCTGTTAGCACATGGGATTTCGTCAGGAAAGGTGTCTGGTCGTACCCGCCTTGCGGGGGAGGGGGACCTTGGCCAGGGGCGGGGCCCCAGGCGCTGCCGCCAAGACCAGGACCGCCGTTCGCAGGAGGCGCGTTGTTCATCGGAGGGGGAGCGCCGCCAGGGCGACCGCGGAGGTGAGGAGGGATGTAAGCAGAGCGCTCTTGGTGGCCGAAGCCGTTCTGCTGAGGAGCGTGCTGGGGCTCGTTCAGGTTGAGACGACCCATGTCGAGTTGTTCAGCCATGATGACGGATGTTTATCTCGATCGGATCGAGCTTGGTGTTGTGGAATGTCGCAGATTACGAGATGTAGGGCTTTTTGGCTGGCTCGGCGGTGAGCGACAGACAAAAACAGATGGACGTCTGGGTGACGAACGTGCAGTCTCGTAGGCAGAAACGCGCCTGAAACTCGCTGAAAAGGAACGAGGAAACGCCTCAGTCCTTGAAGACGAGAATGAAAGGAGTGTGAAGACCAAAAGAGAGGCTTCACAGAAACTGTGCTGTTTGATTTCGTGTTATACACACAAGAGGTTGATTGTGGAGTGTAGGAGCAGGAGGGACGCCAGCACTGATAAATTTGAAAGCCCTGAGCGGAGCGGCTGCGCTAAGCCCACTAGGGCGCTCGCCTCTCACCAAGTGGCAACTCAAGTCGGTGAAAATGGGCGGTGAACGTCACTGACACGCGATGCTACTGGCTGCCCAACGTCTCGCCCCGGCTTGCAGCGAAGGCGACCTCGTCAGACCTTACTTTCGTCGTGGTGCGGACAGTTTGCGGCGGTGGACAATTACTTGCGCTTGCTGTGGTTCGTTGCGGCTGTTGCTTGCACAGCGCATGTTCGCCAGAATATGGGGCCGCTCAAGACAGGCACATGCTTGCGGCGAGTCTCGTCAAATGGATCCTCAACAGCTCAGCGGCTGCTCACACTGTTTCGCAGCGCACCACACAGCCTCAACGATGCTTCGCGACCCCGTGATTGTCTGAGTGATCGGTAATGAGCGCACTTTCATTTCGTCATATATCATCTACGCCATGCTCTTCTGCTTATATCCACCGGAGGTGCTGGCACCTCCGCGCGAGCGTAAAAAAAGAGCGCAAACAGCGACAATAGCGCCAATGAAGAAAAGCTTCTGACCCCAAGAGAGACCCTCCTCCAGCAATGTAGATCCAGGGATGGCGGGGATGGGGACCTTGCTGCCTTGGCTGGTGGCAGGAGTGTTTGCGACATCAACGGCGCCGGTGGTCTGGTCAGCGGTGATATCAAGCTCGGTGCCATCATCGCCTGCGGTGCCGTACAAATCTTGAAAAAGGAAATATCAGCAGCTCTCCTGCACGTTGCCAGCTACGTTGCTGGCTTAGAGTTCCGCGTGAATACCTTCCGCTGGGACCTCGAGCTCTCCGCTCTTGGCGATCTTGACCGTCTTGGAGGGCTTGTCGCCAGATCCCTTGGGGACATTCTCAATCTTTTCGACAATCTCGTAGCCCTCAAGAACCTCGCCGAAAACAACGTGGCGGCCATCGAGCCAGCTGGTGATGGCGGTGGTGATGAAGAACTGGGAGCCGTTGGTGTCCTTGCCGCTGTTGGCCATGCTCATGAGACCCTTGCGGGTGTGCTTGAGCTTGAAGTTCTCATCAGGGAACTTAGCACCATAGATGGACTTGCCACCAGTACCCTGTCTTATATCAGCAAGCAAATCCCATCGTAATTGTAGTGCTACCCACGTCGCCCTTGGTGAAATCACTGTGTAGTCCACGTTAGTTATGTTCTATACAGTGTGACGTATTCGACCTACCCGCCCTGGATCATGAAATCCTTGATAACACGGTGGAAGGTGGAGCCCTCGTAGCCAAAGCCCTTCTCGCCGGTCGCGAGGGCACGGAAGTTCTCAGCGGTCTTGGGGACGGTCTTGCCGTAGAGGCCGATTGTGATGCGGCCGAGTTCCTCATCGCCGTGAGTAATATCGAAGTAGACCTGCTTTCGTTAACTCATAGCTCCAAGAGGAGGGGTAGCCAGATCTGAGTGCAGTTGGAAGCTGTGCAGCTATCATATTGTCTTGTGCTTGCTCAATTGACATGCAGAGGTCATCAAGTAGCCAACAGTAATTCCATTACACCAAGTTGAGGCCTGCACATACCTTGTGGGTGATCTTTGGTCCCTTGGTAGCCTCAGCAGACTGGGCAAAGAAGACAAAGGTGACCGAGAGGATCAGAAGTGCAGAGACGAGGAGCCTCTGAAGAGAAAACATGATGCCTGGTTTGCCTCTTCTGCACGGAGAGGAAGCTGTGGAGTTATGTAGGTGTGTCGAGTCCCTGAATGGTGTCCCTGGAAGCGGAGGAGCTCTCTGTTTCCGAGACGTGGTCCTTAGCCTAGCGTGAAACGCGGTCGCTGTGCCGTAGTGCGCCCGTGGGCTTTCGAGATTGGCGATCCTCGCGCAGTTGCGGTTACAGATCTTCAACACCACGCAGATAGCTGCCTGAGGACTGCCGCCGCCATGGTAAGCACGCAATTGGATGGCGGAGAGAATGCGCTGACGGGATTAAGGTGTTTATCAACGGTTTCAGTTTCACAGAGGCGACGCTCGTCAAAGTATGTGCAGCACCGCCGTCCGCCGCAGCGAGCGCATTGCAAACCTAACGCCCATCCAGCGCTCTCTCGAGAGCTTCTTCGGCATCGGCCCCAAGGTGTCGCAGAAGATCATGGCCAAGTTCCACATCCACCCTTGGTCCAAGGTCGGCACATTGAAGAACTCCACAGTCATGGACCTTACAGCCGAATTATCGACGATGAAGATCGAGAACGATGCGCGGCGAGAAGTGCAGGACAACATTCGCAGATTGAAGGACATGGGCACGTACAGAGGAAGGCGACACGCTATGGGTTTACCCGTACGAGGACAGAACACAAGATCACAGATCCTCAATGCGAGAAAGCTGAACAAGATCGAGCGAGGAGGCACAGGGCGAGTGCAGATGTGAAGAGGAGGCAGATATACCAGTGTATGATACTACTGTACATGGAGCATGGAACGGAGTCAACGACACAATTCAAAGGAGTATTACAATACAAAACCGGATGCGTTGGATGATACCATTGACCATTGATCGTTTGTCCATTTTACTTCGGAAGGGATGATCTTGCAAGAGGCGATTTACAAGGCAGCGTTTGTGGATATTGTGATCTAAGATGTGCTGCAGTGGTGGGAGCAGAACATGCAACAACCTCAAGAGGAAGGCGCCAAAACCTTAGCGCCACTGTCTGCTGACAGCCACAGTCGTCGCCAGCAATATCATCGTTTCGACCTCAACCTGATCTTTTCACATTCAACCCAACGTCATGGAAAACGACCTTCCAGTACTCATCATTGGTGCAGGTATATCAGGACTACTCATTGCGCAACGGCTTCGTCAACTGAACGTGCCTTTTCGAATCTTCGAGCGAGACGACGACTTCTCGACACGCGGACCAGGTTGGGGCCTCACTTTGCACTGGTCTCTACCTGCTCTCCGCGAGTTACTTCCGGATGATCTTCTAGCCCGTCTCCCTGAGACGTATGTGGATCGCGCTGCTGTTGAGCGAGGTGAATGTTCGACCTTTCCCTTCTTCGACCTCACTACTGGTGAAAAGAAAGGCGCAAGTCCACGAGCGGGAGAGGATGAGAGGATCAGAGTGACGAGAGAAGCACTGCGTCGGTTGTTGGCTACCGGCATCGATATCGAGGTACGCTGTCATGTCATGTGCAGGACCGCAAATATGCTAACCAACTTGTTCTTTAGTGGAATAAGAAGTTTGTCTACCTTTCAGATTACATGACAGCTGTAGGTTCCCACTTCGAGGATGGCACTGAATGTCGAGGCCGCATGCTATTCGGCTGCGATGGGAGCCATTCGTCAGTTCGGTACCAATTTGGTCCGCTTGAGAAGCACGCCAATCGTCGAATTCCGGTTTCGATGTTCGGTTTCACGGTGCAGGTGACTGCCGCGCAAGCAAAGTCTATCCGTGACCTTGATCCGTTCTTCTTACAGGGCACTGCATCTGCAAATGATGTGTTCATGTACATCAGCTGTAGGTACATGTTCGCTGAGCCACTGCCAGTTCTCACTAGTCCTCTGAAAGTCGACTAACGCAGCAGCTACCAGTGTTAAAGACACCCCAACCTTCCGAGGATCACGGAGACTCCTTTGTGTATCAAGTTTGCATATCAGGCTCGACCGAAAAGAAACCGTTCGATGCTCTACCAGCTGGAGGCTATGAGTTATCGAACAGCGAACGGATAGCTATCGTCCGAGACATCGCAGCCAGCTTCGCTGAGCCTTTTCGCTCCTTTCTCTCTCAGGTGTCCGATGAAACTAGGATCAAACTACTTGAGCTTGATGATTATGTACCACGCCAAAAAACCGTTGCCGCAGGCACGTACACACTCGTAGGCGATGCGGCCCACGCCATGGCGATGTGTAAGCTTTACACCTCAAGCTCGTACTTACATCGGAAGCTGATATTGTTTGAAACTAGATCGAGGTGAAGGCGCGAACCATGCTATCGTCGATGTGCTAGAGCTCAGCAAGGCAGTTCTATCGAAGCTTGGTCCTGATGCTCCAAACCTTCGTTTCTCTCTAAATGACTATCAACAGAGCGTAGCCAAGCGAACAGTACCAGCAGTTCTGGCCTCTCGACAAGCGTGTCTCGACGCGCACGACTGGGCAAATCTGACACCAAGTAGCCCTCTGCTTACGAAGAGGCAGATGATTCTTGACTCCGATCTTTGACGCGGTGCGCCTGACTGAGTACATTTGGGTTTACCAACCAGGTTTCGCCTTGCCCGTCTTTCGTGACCCGTCTCAAAGTTATCAAGTTCGAGTGTGCATCTATACGACAAGTTTGTGCGCTGTGCGACGCATGTCAGCAAATAGGGCCTTGGTCTGAGCCGTAAACCTTTCATCAATGACAGATCTGCGATTTTGCCAGGTACCTTCATTGCTCGGGTCGAACCGACCGTATGAAATTGCAAGCTCTTATGTCCTTCTGCAGGGTCGACACACCGTGGCCATTTATCCGCAGTCTTTGGTCTCAGCCTTCAACGGCCTTGAGCCTTACAAATCCTCCCGAGCTCCTGCATTCCTTCCTGAGTCCAACGTTCCACCGCGCAAATTTTCCGTTTTTGACATACCTTCACTGTGTAGTTCTGAGTATTTCGGAAACAACGATGGCGGCCAATGTTAACCCTGGACCGCAGCCTACGACCGTTCAGGCATCACTAGAAGCAGAAGCTGTCGACGATGCATGGTCGTACCTCAACCGACATCACGACGAGAGCTCGAGCGAAAATGCTGTTGACATCAATGAATTGCGTCGCAGAGTGGATTGGCGCATCGTGCCGCTAATGTTCGGCTGCTATACCATGCAGTTTCTCGACAAAGTCATACTCAATGTCAGTCGAGCGAGAAAACGCTGTCGCTTTGGAACTGATCATCTACCAGTATGCAGCCATTATGGGTATTCAAAGAGATCTGCGTTTAGTCGGAAACGACTTCTCAAACATCGCTACGTCTCTCTTCGTGGGACTGCTCTGCTTTTAAGTACACAACAGTATGCTTCATATTCACAGCCTTTCTCGCTTGATCTGACCTCGGTAGTCTACTTTCTGCAGATGGTTCCTGCAGCAAAATGGCTTGGTGTCAACGTCATCCCCTGGGGTATCGCGACTGCCATTGGTGCCGCAGCAACATCTTACCACACACTCCTTGTCTCCCGAATTTTCCTAGGAATCTTCGAAGCTACCATCGGGCCCTCCTTCTCATCAGCTCGCAGTGGTACTCCAAGTCTGAAGAAGCGCCCCGCTTCTCCTTCTGGTACTGTGGGCTTGGCTTCGGCCAGATTATTGGTGGTACCATCTCCTATGGCTTTCAGCACGTAGCACCTGGGGCTGGACTTGCTGGATGGCGTGTTATGTTTGTCACTCTCGGGTGCCTGACTGTTGTTATTGGCTTGGCGACGCTCTTTCTCGTGCCAGACACGCCCATGCAGGCAGGATGGCTTAGTGATGCAGAGAAGGTTGCGTTGCTGAAACATGTGAGTGTAAACAGAACCGGCATTCAAAGCAGGACGTTCCAGCCCAGACAAATCCTGGAGGCAATCACTGACCCACAATTGCATCTGATGGTTCTTGCCGTCATCCTAGTACAGCTTCACCAATCTCAGTGTCTATGCCCATGCTGGCCCAAAGCAGCTCTCTGTCTCGAGTGGTGTCGTAACTACTTACTCCGCGACTTTGATCCGCAGCCTAGGCTACACACCAAAATGTGCAGCGTTACATCTCCGCACACTTGTACCTCAAACACATGATTCTGACGTTCAAGATATGCAAATACAATATCGTTGACGGTTTGCTGTGTAGCTAATAGCGGGCAGCCAATGCCTCGCAAGGCTCGTAAGAAGCAGCCCTTTAGGATGAGCAATTTCTCGCTTTTTCTGCAGCTAAGCGACCGAGAATTCGAGTGCCGACGAATGAAAAGCTATGCTGATGCCAATGATAATCGACATGTATACTTAAATGTAGAGCTCTTATCCCCATTCAACGTTTTGCCCAGTCATAGATATCTGCCAAAGCCCTGGCGAGACAAGACCAACTACACGCTGGTCAATCATTGCAAACAATATAGAAGTAAGAATGACCGTCCGTTAGAGGCTCTGAGACCCACGATACATAGACACCGCCGCTGTTTGAGCAGATTTTGTTTTGATTGGTGAATGGTGGCGATTGATCGTCACTCAAGAGAAGTACACAGTTAGCGCGCGCCCGCCATACATGTACGGGCCTTCTCTACCCTAGAATGACCTTGGTGGCGATCTCAACGTCTGTCCGCTACTGTTCGCTAGACAGTGGCAAGTTACAGTTTTTAAAATAAGTCAAGCGCGCTATCTTGTACGAATTGAACTACTTGTTGTACGTGTTATACCCCGGCGTCTGAAACAAGTCACTTACACTCAACGTGTTGTAAGCGGGATACCCTGAGCCTCGAAAGCGTGTTACATGGCGCGACTGAACCAATATCTGATGGATTCATCTATTTTATTGATGGAAGTTGACAATGACAACGAGACTGAAAGCAACTATTGGGTCCGGATAAGTCATAAGGTCAAATACCTCAAGATCACAGCATCCGCCTTCGACAAAGATACTCTAATCTTTTCCCTGGCCTTTCTACCACTGCTGCCCGGCAGTGACCATAATTGGAATGTTGCACACCTTTTTCGAGATGGCGAGACCGGCGAACTACGGATGTTGCTTTCGCATCAGCAGCTAGCAAGTGTTGAAACGTGTGGTATGACACGCAAATTGACATTTTTGACCTAGAGAGAGTGGAATGCCTTGCCGCCACCACCTTTGAAGATGCATCATACAACACAACAGACTCGCATACCGAAAGAGTAATCGCACTTCCACTTTAATCCAATGTAGTCGCAAAGACTTCACGGTTCGAGTGGGAGATTCTCAATGTCGAGCGGGAAACTCGAGCGTATCAATTATTACAGCAAAAGGACTTGGCACTTGCAGCACACCTCTTTGACCACATTCGAGAGTAAAAGTAATTGGCCTTTTGCTTGAGAGGTTTGGAAACAGGAGGTGTGCAGGGATCCATGATCTGCGCAATCGCGAGATGCTTCTGGAGAGATCTCACAACCTTAGCCTTTCACATGGCGATGATCGTCACGATTTCCTCATTGATGACGGTGGAGTCAAGCTCTTTGAGTTCAAGAGCTTTCAGAAATATGCTACAGAAAATGCAAGATTGCTAGAGGTGCAAAGTCTACGGGCTGAGCTTGGCGACTTGTCCGGGAGAAGCGCGGGGTTTGTATTCGTTAGCAAGGAAGTGTGAACTAAGTTATGTACTAGTTCAAAATTAAGCAGCAGTAATACAATTTATTTTAAGGCCTAGTAATTCAACATATACTATGCACAGAGAATATGACTCTCACTGTAATATTAGATCAGGTAACGGCACTGCATTGTGCACAGGTAAAGTACATGGGAAATACATATATTGTGCTAGGGTGTATCTTGTACTACATCTAATATAATTTTGTGTTTATCGTCGTTGAAAAGTTGTCAGCACGAACATATCCAATCAGAGCAACTAGCTTCTATACACTCATTATCAGTCGTCATTGAAATTCAGGAGTTCACATCTCACCTACCTGTACTTAAATTTACCTCAGACTGTATGCGAGTGAATAGACGCAAATACATTGAAGAACATGAATTCATGTACGGTATCGTTTGTGAATGATTAAATCACTGCGAACACGCTTGAAGCCACTTCATAAGCCTTATTTGAGTGAATATGATTCGCGCATGGCGATAACTGTGCCGTAGGGATGCAGCTCCTTCAGTTGGCGGGGTCAAGAACATCTCAGACAGTGCCCAGCTTTCTTCTATACCTACTATCGCTCGAGTACTGCGACAGCCACTTCCTCTCCGGCATCGATATACTTCCTCGGTTGATAATGGCAGCAATATCTAATTTAGAAGGGGAAAGAAGCTATCACAACGAAGAATCTCCTTACATTTTACCTAATGAGTAAGTGCCTCAAGCCAATCCTTTGAAGACAATGTACTCATCATCCTCGAGTGATCAGGAACATCGCAGACTTGAAGCAACGGCGAAGCGGATTCGCGAGCTCCTTGATGGCCACATTGTCCACTCACCTCTCCACCCATCTTCTGTTCACAGAGTGATCGATATAGGCTGTGGGACAGGCGCCACAACTGACGAACTCGGCACCATGTACGCCGCAGCAAACGTGTGCGGTGTCGATCTATCTCCCGTTCCTGCTCTCCGTCCGAAGCGAGGGAACATCGAATACATTCAGGGCGATATCATGGATGCAAGCCACGGTCTGACAAATGGAGCCTTTGACTACGTGTTCTCGAGATTTCTCATGGGCGGCATCACAGACTGGAAAAGGTACATTGAGCTGTATCTCAACTTGGCAAAGCCTGGTGTAAGTCCTGCTCCTTTCCCAAGCTACGCCACGTCATTGACGGATGCGGACAGGCCTGGATCGAAATGCAAGAGCCAGATATGGCACGATTCTCTCTGCCTTCTTCTGGGAACGCGTATGATGTCTATCCAAAAGAACCCGCCATAGAAGAGCTCGAGGAAACTATATGCGTAGTTAAGGATCCAGAGTCCTGGCGTGCTATCTGGCACAACATGATGCGGGCTCATGGTCTTGAGCCACGAATTGGCGCCTTTCTTGGGAAATACTTCAAGGACGCAGGCTTGGAAGAAGTTCGGATCAAGCGTTACGTCCTTCCTTTCGGAACCTGGGAAGGCATGACGGACGTACAAAGACGAATGGCTCCGATACACAGGGCATTTGTGAGAGACGATGCCCCGATCTTGATACAAAAGTTGGGAAGGGCAGGGTTCATGAGCACCCGAGATGTTGATGGGGTTATCGAGGAGTTACACGAGTTTGTGGAGAGATTCGAGGGGAACAGCGAGCATGGATGGGTATATGTTGTATATGGACGGAAGCCGCTTTAGGAGAGGGGTGTCGCTACAATCTCTCCATCAGGACAGATGCCTCTGTTCAATACTGTCTAACTCTTTTAGAAACGTACTGCCAAAATAAACAAACTTTAGTGCCTACAAGATTGGTACTCATAGGGAACAGCCTGCTTGGTCAGCTTTTCTTGACACCTTTCAGTGCAAAGCCTAAAGAGCAGCTAATTGCAGAAGAACTCTACTCCCTGCACAACAACATAGAAAGTTGTTCGTTTTGCTGCTGATAGTTACAGGGAACATTAATTCCGTACTAAGACGTATGACTCTGGATTGAGTCCTCAGGCTACAAGGACCAAGAAACTCATACTGTGCGTTAGAAGACGTATCTCAGGCCTTCGTCTCCCGATTGTTCATCACAGATACAAAAGGCCTCCCGCGCCAGTCGCGCTCTTCTCAACATTCTAGTAGAAGCCAAGGGAGCGCCGACATCTTGATGACCGTGCTCATATCCCCTTCATATCCTGGCTTACATACGGCAGATGTGCCACCGACTTGCCCGCCAAATGGATCGTCAATCCTCCATCAGTCACCACACCTACACCACTACGACAGAAAAATGTCTCCGCATTTCGACGAGGTGCAATTCGACCTCCGCGCAAATCCAGACAAGAAATGGGGCTTCGTCACATTCCGCTGTACATACGGCGACGACGCAGCCTGGGCGCGCATGATGAGCCGCCTCAACACGCAAGCAAGAAGCTCGCTCAAGGAGGAGGGCGCCTCAAATCTCTTTCCGCGCATCGACTGGGCGGTGCAGGAGAACGTCGCATAGGACGGAGCTGGGCCAAAATTCATCAAGCAGTAAGATGCAGACCTGGTTTATCAAACACACTTGGCTGATCGCAAGCGCCGAACAGGCGGTTTGTGGAATGGAAGAACGCAAACTTCCCTGATGGACGCGGCGGTCCGCGATCATACGCCTGCATTATGATCGATAAACAGAGTTTGGATACGTTGCAGCATGAATACACGCCGCGGGAAGATGAGTTCGACATGCATGGCTGGAGCTGGGTCTGGATGACACCAACCAGTAAAGGCGAGAGGACGACACGTGTTGGTGTCAGTTGTGTGATGTCCCGCGCGTGGTTGTTGTTGCATAGACCTGGTTGGGGCGCGATCTACGACGGCGGGGCTGTCGTAACACCTTGATGTGCAATTCGGCTTTAATCGGCTTTGTAGAAGTATATATACTTAGAGTACTACATAGATCCTCTACTGAACCTACTCTAGCACTAGACAACGCAGCTGAGCGTGTTTAGCTTTATAGTAACGAGATAGCTAGATTAGAAATCGCCTTCTAGTTACAGTAGAACAGTTGACTTTCCTTGAAACATCAAGCTCTCCACCAGGACAACTTCGCTCCTAAGTCCTATCCGCTGTTCCTACGAAATAGCAAACAAACCAAGTTTTATCTGTGATCTGAAAGGAGTCAAATCGCAGAACCGCGTCATCTCCCACCGATGAGTGTCATATGGAACTTCTGGCACAGAACCAAATGCATCCAGCGGTACCAACCAAAACCCCACAGCATTCTGCGTCTTCGAAAATTCCAGGTCCTCGTCGCTGTCTAGGTTCGTCATCCCAGAGCACCATTGGTCGAACAGCCCTTCCTTTTCCCAATTACAGCTCCAAGAAAACTCCTCTTGCTGCCGGAAGCAACATGCCTGGGACGTCGTTGCGACTGTAAGGCTCTCGTCCGAATCGGTTATCGCGATCAGCACCCGTCTCCTCTCTGGTGAGGTCGGCGAGACATTGTAAGCTGCCTCGAGCATGCGCCAGGCACGGATAAGCCGGCGGCGATCTCATCCACAGTCGACCAGTTCCATATGACAGGAAAGGGGGCGGGGATCAGTTGGTAAGAGCGAATAAGAGGCGGTGCTCGACCATAGACAGTATGCTCGATTGAAGCGCACCTTCTCTGTACTAGAGATTTTATCGGCGAGTACATGCGAGAGTATACTTGAGAACATTTGGCGAGATTTGGCGTAAGAGAGGTGGACGATGGTTACGCTTCTCAAACCCCTAAGGATGCAAGCTAAAGCAGCTTTCGTATGACTGTGTAAGTTGGGGAGCCCTAGATGTATAGTCAGGAGGAGTTGGTCTACTAATTAATAACCAAAGAACAAACAGATATGATAAGCTTACCAACAGGCAGATAAAGACGACTTTTGTCCATAATAGCTATATGAAGAATTCCTTTCTTCTTCGGATCGTATGCCAGCGCATCATGTACAAAGTCGGCGAAGTAGGCTTTGTTCTCAACACCCTCAACAGAAATGAGGATAATATCTCGTTTGGGACAGAATCGTAGGCATAGCGTAGGCGCATCGGCACTTCGTAAATGCTGTGTTATAGGAACATTCACACGATAAACACGACGAACGACAGCGTTTGCCTCATGGCTGACATGGAGAAGTGGTGAATGGGTGTTTGTCGAGTCTAGACGTAGATGGTAGTCGACACCGCTCACGATATTCCCTAGATAGTTTTCGAGCTGGTATTGCATATGATTGGGGTTATTGGACCCATCATCTTGATGATCGGATGCAGAATCGTATGCCAGCTCTGTCGCGGCCACCGTGACCTTGAGAAGTCGTTGCTGCGGAAGACTGAACTTCCAAATACGCCTTCGCAGCTCAAGTGGTAGTTTGGAAAAAAGTTAAGACGCGACCTGCGCATCAATAGGTTATGCAAACGTATCGTTCAAGAATCCAAAGTCTTTTGGGATCTCAGAAGCACGTCTTCCGCTTGATTTGCCAGCTATTCGCGCGTTATGTTCCAACCACGGGAAACGCTGTGTAGACATGGCCGAAGGAATGTAAGAAGCGCGAAATTTGATTGGAAGTTGAGAAGAACAATTAAATCCAGGTCCAATTTGTACACCGTGCCGTTGGAAGAAGAGTGACAAGTAGAAGCTAACGCATGCACCTTGCAGGGGTTGGCATAGTAGCTTCGCTTAGTTGGGTAAGGGTTGAGTCCGGTACCTACTCAGGTATGTTACGTTGGCAGCAATGGAGCAGGACTCCACTCCTAAAGGAGCATGAGGTCTGCTGCTACTTGTAGGAGAGAGACATATAGACCATAGTATCGCTAGTAAGTGCTAGATTCTACGTTTGCATCCTTTGGAACGTCTTGCAGACTATAATTCTATCAGACCAGATATATCTAGATAATTAGGAGCCCGTAATATCTATACAATTCTATAAGAGGCATGGGTACGCATATTGACCTAACACACTACAGTACAATTGACGGTTCGGGGTACACGAAAAGGATCACAATTGAACTTCTGAATCCTAGTATTATGATATTCCGCCCTGAGATTTGAAGGCTGATGCTCATTTAGACTAAAATAGTGACTTTACTGTACCGGTAGTAATGACATTGAAGATATACTTTGACGACAACTTTTCGATAGAATAATGCTAGGCCAGAGAAATCTAGGAGACAAGGACACAGACTGAACAACACGTAGAGTGACTTCAGCACAAGCAATTCCCTCTCTCCTTCCATGCTAGTAGGAAACGTCCCCAATCCCTGAGCATCTACGACCAGTGTTCGAACGATTCATAAGATATGGTTTTGTGCGGTCCATAGCACGCTCAGTTCTGCAAGACGTAGGTGCTCCTCCAGTTTTTGCCCGTATTGACGCCGTAGCATCCGTTGCCGTACACATACTGATTGGGAGTGCGGCTTCCACAGTCCGAGATATCGTGCACCCAAACCGTGTTACTGTTTCCGCAACCCATAAGGCGGAATGAGTGGCGGTTTTCGTTCCCAATGCACTGGCTGCCGCTGATTCGGACGTTGCCACCGGCTGCTCCATCGCAGTTGGCTCCGGAGAAGGCCGTGATGTAGCAATTGGCTTGCCGGGCAAAGATGTGGGTCGGTTCACCCAGGTCTTCTACGGGAGTGACGATTATATCATCTGTGCCGGCGATAGGCGTGCTGGAGACTAAGCCGGAGACAAGAGCCACCAAAAGGAGAGGTAGGGTGGCGAGCATTGTGAGTGGTGATGTAGAGACTTGACCTTATAAGATGGAAGGTGAAAGCGTGGAGGATAATCAAATGCGAGGTCTTCTACCACTTTATACTTCAATGCGTTTCTCACTGTTCCCGCAGAAACTGCGGATCTAACTACATCTCGAACATGTATACACTAAAAGAGAAGGTTGATAACATTGCGAGAATTTAGACTGGACTTTTGCGCCACCGAGTAGCTAAGGAATAAGGGCCGCTACTATGAAGGAGTTTTTCCACGAGCAGGAGGTTCTCCAACTGGCTGGAAGTGGCCAAGAAAGAGAACCCTGTATAAATTCAAAGGGTCGTAGTGTTAAAGGAAGGCGCAGTGCTGATACGAGTAAGCCGTCCAAGGTATGCGAGGGAGCAACCACAAGGCAACAACCACAGAACAGCAGAATGCTGCAAAAATGGAATTACCAGGTCTAATACCTAGTTGTAGGAAGACAGCACAAGTGTAGTCTTCTTCTGTCTATTGTAGCACGTGGAGCTTCAAGCCTACACTTGTGAAGTTCTCCTTCGAAGTCTCAAAAGAAGGTCAGATGTTAAAACGGTATCTACACCTGCATACTCTAGATTCTAAGTTCAGGCGAAGCCAAGTTTTACATACGATGCCTGCACCTGCATACCTCTACCTGCGCGCCCAGTGTAAAGACCTTACTTTGGACACAACTCGGTCCATCTCACACCATAAGGGGAAGGTGAACATAGCATTCGAAGTTGCAGAAATCTAGACTCTATCTATTGGCGGGGCATCCTCAATGAACGGGTAGCGGGCCGCTAGTTGAGTTCTCAGTACCTGACCTGCTGGGGGCCTAATGCGCGGGCGGGGAGAGATTACCGGTAGATTTTGAGGGGTAACGGTGACCCCCTTAAGCCTTGCTTCTGTAAGGTGTATAAAGATCACAGCTATCTTGGTATACATTTCAGGGGCTCTGAGCTGCTAGCCCTAACTCTGAATTACCCTATTTAAGCTCTGAAAAGACCCTGAATTAAATTGAAAAGTAAACGTACAGCTATTTAATTCTATGGTCCTGCAGGCAAAGAGGGTTGTTTACTGATTGCATTGCTTACAGGGAACTCCACTTCCCCTTAGGGGAGTACCGCTCCTCCCGTGCGGAACCCACCTTTACCCGGCGATGAACCATTAACAGTAAGCGCTGTGATTGGCTATGTAAGTCCGGTTGAATAGAAGCCACAGTCTGGAGGCATATTCTCTAACCACTAACAGAGCTGCTCGCTTGTTGCTATTCCGCGCACAGCGGAGAACTGGCATAAGTGTTACCGGCCGGTGCCTTTCAGAGGAACGATGCTGCACTTAGTAGTCTACCTGCTCCAAAGATCTGGACGCGGTCACGGCGGGCATCCTGTTGGTTCCTACGTAGAGCATACTGTATCTGGTCAAGTATTTTCGGCACAAGCATAAGGTTGCACCAATTGGTGGTTGATCCGCGGAAGCGATATGCTTCTACTCGGATCAAGTTCGAGGCTGACTACTTGGTCCTAGACACCTGAAAAAGGTTCAGCAGCCCTGGCTCTGGAAATTGGGACTTGACGATGATCTTAAACCTGATGATGCGGAAGGTTGTGTAAGTATAGTCAGTTTATTGTTGACAACCTTATGCAACCTATCATCAGTGCTTGTTGAAATGTAGGGAACTCCTTGATCTGGTAGACCACGTCAAGGGCCGCTCCTGATTGGCTGAACTCAGCTTGCAACCAATCAGAAGTAAGACCCAGCCTAGCGTGCCGGACTTAGAGGTGTCCGCACATTTCAACAACCATTATAGTTGTCCTGTATAAGCAACTCACATACTTCTACGCACTGAGCCAGAAATTTACTAGAATTCATTCCTTGTACCTCGCGTCGGCACCTTTTTGCGGCAGCGCACAACAGATGAACTCAATACT
The DNA here is from genome assembly GCA_022560025.1 of Stagonosporopsis chrysanthemi. NCBI lineage: Eukaryota > Fungi > Ascomycota > Dothideomycetes > Pleosporales > Didymellaceae > Stagonosporopsis > Stagonosporopsis chrysanthemi. The sequence goes on along the minus strand of JAFISE010000112.1, from coordinate 64,604 downwards.
ACCTAGGCACCTCATTGGCTCTCGCACCATCTCCACCGACCACAGCAGCCTAATCCAGCATAGACCTTCCTCAAGACATAGTAGCGCTTCTTCACACACATAGTAGTTGCGAGCGCGGAAGCAGTAACGTCGGAGGCCTGCAAACAATAGACACGAACACATTTAGGCTCACGCGCGACATGCCACATATCGTGAAAGCTATACTAAACTACGACACGAGGGTTGTTAAGATGGATCTTAGAGACAATATCCACACGGACCAATGGTCAGAGACTCCATCTCAGTCCTACATTGTCACGACTGACCTTTCTTTGATAAGTTGGGCATCCATCTGACTGTTCACTTGCACCAAGTCCAGACTGGACGTCTTAGCTGCCACACAAGCATGGAGACAACATATCCTTCGAGGCTTACAGCGTAAGATGAACAGTTATAAACGCAACCGCCGTGCTCAACAACAATGCATCCGATAACCACCTGGCACAGCTCAACACACTCGACCTCTCTTCGTCGACCTTGCATCACCCGCGGAGAGCCTTTGCAACCAATGCCTAACCCACCCCCAACCCAAGCTTTATTTCGTAGCCCCATCCAAGATGTGCCGTCAGTACATCTATTGCCCTTCAACATCCCCAGCAGATCAGGAACCCACAGAGCAAACCCAGAAGCCTCTACCCCCCACTCCCAATTCCCAGCGCAGCATACTCACCCACTTCAGCTCGCCCTGCCCTCTTACTCTCACGCCAGCACTCGTCTTAGGCACTTCCCTCCTCAATGCGCCCCCAGCCCAACACGTCCACCCGCCGAGACGCCTCCCCCCCGTTCCGGGCTTCTCACGGCCCTAGTTCCTCCCCCTCCACACAGCCGATTCCCTTCCGTCACCGCGCTGCACTGCCCTCTCCATTCAAGCCCCACGACACAAAAAAGGGAAGAAGAAGAAGAAGAAGAAGAAGAAGAAAGGTCGAGCGAGAGACACTTAAAAAGCAGGGAGACGAAAGAACAGACACAGACACAGACACATACACAGACACATACACAGACACATACAAAGACACATACACAGACACATACACAGACACATACACAGACACATACACAGACACATCAGCAACTCAACCCACTCCCAGTGCATGCAAACCCTATGCGTATGCGTCTGCGTGGACGAATATCAATATCTCGCGCACGCGACGCGGTGTCTTTATATACCACATACCATATCTACATACCCACATACCCATATACCCACGTACCATACCCACATACCAAACACCATATAAAGCGGGGCGTAGCATCTCCCGTTACTTCCCGCCGGGCCTTGAACCTTCTTTTTTTTTCCTTTTTGGCGATTTTCCACCCCCTCCCCTCGCCCCCTACCCTACACACACATACACACACTTGGCCCAATTCTTGCCGTTCGCTCGCCCGGCCACTTTGGTGTGGGTGTTTTGAGGGGGAGGGGGAGTTACAGCCACAGACTACTTACTCAACACCGATACGCTCACGACAAACACTGCCTGTCGTTTGGGGCTTCATCACAACAACAATGGAGCAGCTCGTCGCGGGTTCAGGGAGGAAAATTCCATCGGAGGGGGGGAGGGGGGGCTTGATCAGGCCCGTGACGTTCGGCTCGTCGATGGGGCACTCTGGCTGGTAGGTGGGTAGGTAGGTAGGTATAGCCGTTGTTTATTCCCGTAAAAAGCGAAAAGAAGTGAGGCAATACCGTGATAGTGGTGCAAAGGGAAGAGCCCGGATTACATATGTACAGCTTAAACAGGGCAATCAGAATTAGTTGGGCAGCGGGCACGCGGCACGGTAACAAGGTTATCCTCCCCTCCCAACAGCCGTAAACGTTTTGTTGATTTCCTTTGTTCTTTGTTTTTTTGACCGAGAGCAATTAAATAGAGTTTCTGATCCGATGGCTCAGCTCACCTCAGCTCAGCTCAAAAGTCCTGGGTACCATGGCAGACCGCGCCAAGCCTCCGACTACATATTGTACATTACATACATTGGCACAACGTCGTACAACGACATGGGCATCGGAGGCGCTGTCAGAACTCAATTTCGACGCACGGTAATCGTGGATCCAATTTTGTGCATTCATAGAAAGCTGCAGAGAAACAGCGTGCGCTGGATGGTGTTGAGGTCGCACATGGCGTTTGTCGCGGGCATTGTTTCTGTGGGGTGGGGGGGGGGGATGAGGTTTGGCCGCTCGGAAGGAATTACCGGCGCATGTCGGAGATATTGGTGGGAGGTTACATAATGTAGTGGACTCCACATCTTGGAGTAATCTGGCTAGAGGTAATAGGGCATTCCATGTCGAAGTCAATAATGTCAAATTGAGTTTTCACGGTTCGCTCGGCCTCGGCTGCAACGAAGCGGACATGCGAATGCGAAGTAAACGGTACCGTTGAGCAGATTACACGCGAGCATGTTGTTCCCGCTGAGTGGCTGCTGATGTCTGTTTCCATCGGTTGTGGATTGGCTGGGGCAGAGTGGCGTTGCTTTTGATGCAGCTGAAACATGCAATCACAAGACTTGCGTTCGCATGGAGGATGCCAGGGCGCTCAGGCATCAACTCAATCCAGATGCGTTTGGCCGCTCGAGCAGCGTCTGGAAGCTGGACAGCCGGTGCAAGTGTTTGAGGAACTGTAAATACGATCTTGGCAAGGCCATGGAAGCTGCAGAGAAGTGTTTCGCAGGCGTTCGGAACCGTCACCAAGAAATTGATGAGATGCAGCCGAGCAATCGGCGCCGGATACCGAGAGCGCTGGTATGACCTGCATTTGCGGTCGACTCGTTTGTTGTGTGTTTGCTACAGCAGCTGCCTCAGGTTACCGCTGCAGGGGGAGGAACACGTGAGGCATAAGCGGGGGCCGCAAATAGACGGACAGGATGGTCAGGCAGGCATCAACTGGGCTCGCCGTACTGGATCTCCACGCAGAAGCCGCTGGTGACACGGGAAGAGCAGCAAAAGTCTACGAACCGTACATGACTCGCGGTTATCAGTATTCTGCAAAGGCCCAGCAAAACTGATGCCGGGCTAGTCATGTCCATTCGGCGGCTCCACGGCGGCCGTGTGTGCCTGCAGTGGCGATCTAGGTTTGCTCCTCGGGAGGCGCGAACGGTGTGAGTGATCTGGCCTCGCGTGCAGGCACAGCTGGAGTGTGTCTGCTGTCTGCAGCGAGCCGGCCGTTGGGACGCACAGTTGCATGGTTCGGGCTCGAAGGAGCAAGGCCCGGAGTGGAGTGCCAGGCGCGATGTGATTCAAGTGATCGGCGCGCGCTGCGGGGGCTCCTGGCTCCTGCCGTCCTTTCCAATTTCGGGAGTGTAGACGGTGGAAAAGCTTCAGCACAAGTGCCAATCTTGGCGTCATCAAACGCTCAAGCAGACGTCAGGCGCGTGGCCAATGGCGCGGCCGCTAAACAAGCAGGCCGACTCTGTCTGCGTGCCGGCGCTGCTCAGCGTTTCTGGTTGCGAGTCGCGGCGGCGTTGGCCAGCAGTATCCTCGACACTCCAAGTCACTGTGTGTGTCGAGCGCGCCGGGCTCCAGCCAACAGATGACCTGCAGCAGGGAGCTCCGCTTGTCAGCTAGCAATAGCGTGCACGCTGAGGCCCGCACATGCAGAGGGCCCTAGGCGATAGCTGCCGGCCATGTACATGGTGCTGTACTGCTGGCCGGCGGCCAATCAGACGGCGGCATGCCTCTTCACCACGGCAGCGCGCCAGGGTTGTGCACACGGTTTCACGTCGGGCGCGCACGCGGGCAGCGAGGCACTGCTCCAGCGGGCAGCGCAGCGGACATGTCCGACATGGCTGCGCTGCAGGAACCCAGCGGCGGCGTGCGAGCCAGGCCGTGGGTGCGCGTGTGCGTGGAATGCAGGATGGATGGCCGCAGGGCGCTGTAGCCATGTTCGCTAGAGTCGCCGGACTGTTCTACACCCTGCTCCTGGGCGCGTAGACGGGCGAATGAGTAGCGCAGATGGCGGCCTCGGACACCTGACTTTGCTGCCAAATTTCACGTCTCGTTGATCCGCACGCCTCCTCTAATGGAGGGCAGCCACGACTCCTGGAGCACCTGGAGCAACTGGAGCATTTGGGCCTCCTCGCGCCAGACGCTGCCACGCTGCCAGAGACGGCTGTGAGACACGCGGCTCCACTCTGCCTGCTTCCTCGACATTGGGCATAGGGCCCATCCTGGTCGCCAGCTAGCCTGGTTTGAGACGACCGAGTGCTCATGGCGAGCAACGCAGCCATGCTCGAGCAGCAGCAGCAGCAGCAGCAGCAGCACCACCACCACCACCACCACCCGCCCGTCTCGCTCGCCGACTCGATTCGCAGTCTCCGCGACCCAACTGCGCGCCCGCCCGCCCACGACGTGCCGGCCACCGACGACGAGCAGCGCCGAGCCCCTCCAGTGCGACGCAAGAAGGCCGCCCCAAGTCCCCTCACGACCTCGCCCCGCGCTGCTGCAGCCGCTGCCGGCACCGACGAGCCGCGCTCGCCTCGAGAAGCACTCGAGGCTCTGCTCGAGGAGGAGCACAACCACGGCAGCCTGCACAGCAGCAACACCACGCCCACGGCCTTCACCCACTCCCCGCGCGCCCAGTACCCTCCCGGGCATGCGCCTCAGCTGCGACACGCCTCCTCGCCCTCACTGTCCACCGCCGGCAGCCCCTCGCCCGCCATGCCTCCCCCATCGCGGCCCTTTCGCCCCGAGACGAAGCCTACTGCACCCCCGCGCAACCTCTCCATGGACTCGGCAGCCTCGTCGGTCACGTCGAGCGCCGTTGCAGCCTCGCGACCATCTGCCGGCCACTCGTCCCGCCCGTCTCAGGACGTCAACACCACGAATCCACCAGACATGGCCGCCGTCATAGCCGCAGCAGGCTCGCCCGAAGCGGCGCTGCTCGCCATGTGGAGAGAGAAGCAGAATCAGGCCAGCCACAACCAGCAGCTCTGGCGCCTGGTCGAGAAGCAGCGCGCCATGGTCATTGGCCTGCAGAAGGACCTCGAGCGCGCGCTCAAGGACAAGGACCGCTACCGCCGCAAGATGAAGGAGTACGCCGAGCAGGCACTGCCAGTGCCTGGCGCACTGGCGAGGTCTGACACGTTCGATTCCGTGGTGGGACGTGAACACAGCGAATCACCCGTCCCTGGCGAGAGACCCGAGGAACCTGTCAGACCAGCCGAGACAGCGCCTGTCGAACACAGACTCGAACAAAGAGTCGCACCCCAGGCACAGCCACCTGCGCAGATGGCCGCACAGTTGTATCCAGAGTCTCAGCTCGCAACATCGCCTGCGCATTCCTCAGTCGCCTCGCCTGCCGCATCGAGCATAAACTCGGCCATCAACTCGCCGACCGACTACTCTGTCAAACCTCTGACTCTTGGCGGCAGAGGGCTTGGATTGCAGCAAAACACGCTCGACTCGCAACTAGCGGAACAGCTTCCACGTCCCGTCACTCCACCGCAACCTGACGCCGCTACGTTGCCCGCGACCAACGGCGCGACACAGCAGCCGCAGTTTGCAGTTACACAGGCAACTCCAGAGCTTCGCAGCGGCAGCTTCAGCTCCCCTCCACGGAAACCTGCGCAACCGCTGCGAAAAGCCCCACCTGCTCCCCTGAACCTCTCAAAACCAATCACAACGAGCGCACACCTGCATCAAGCCAGCAACGGAGACAACGATGATTCCGACTATGATGATACACTAGAAGTGGACGAGATACCGGTCGTGACGGATAGGGGGAGACGCAAGACGCGCGAGGACGATGACCGCGCCCGCGAAGCGGCTGTCTTGAAGGACGAGGCAGCCAGGAGCAAATCCGCAAAGAAGAAGAGCGAAAGCAAGGGCAAGTCACGACCGACACCCGTCCAAACTCCAAACAACGACCCTGTGCCCCAAATGGCATCGCTTTCACAGTCGCCGCGCCAATTTAACCCTCTGCAAGCCGGTTTGCCTCTATCGCCACGCCATCCTCCAGCAGGTTCGCTAAACGCTATACTCAGCCCTGCAGGCTCAGACAGCTCTTCTATGCAAGCAAACAGAAGTGCCTTTGCATCACCACTGCTCAGTCCCGGTCTACCAACAAGTCCTCGCCCTGGAGACCGACCTCCCGGCTCACCACTGCCCAGGAACCCCAAACAGTCATTAGCTTCACCACCCATGTCGCCCACTGCAGCCGTACAGCCTGGGCCGCGGCCCGTGCAACACCAGGGCCCCCTACCACCAAACACTCCTCAATCGTACCAGTCGCCTCCCGGCTCACAAGCCGAGCAACCTCCGCAGTCCAAGAGAAGTCCAGACTTGTTGACAGTGCCCAACGCGCAGCCAAGTCCAGACTCCACCTCAAGTAGTCCAACCCTGTACGAAGTTCAAGACGCGGAGCACGTTTACCGCGGGCTCGTCTCGGAACAATACCCAGGACTCCTGCTTCCTCCAAACGCACTGCCCTCAATCGAGGTAAAAGTTTTCTCATCACGACTCCGCCCTTCCCGCCTCAGTATTCTGGCCCCTAGGCCCCAAGAGGAAGACCCTGTGTTCATTCTTGCCATCTATGCGCGATCGAACAACAAGCAGTTGTGGCGCTTGGAGAAGAACATTGCCTCTTTACCAGCTCTAGATGCTCAGCTTAGGTCTTTGTCCGACTTTCAAGGCAGGCTTCCCGACCGAATCTTGTTCACCGGCCATGCTCCAGCCAAGATTGACGCGCGGAGAGTTGCTCTCAACCAGTACTTTGATGCCATGCTAGACATGAACATGGGCGAAAAGGCGGCTCTGACAATATGCGACTATTTCTCTTCCGACGTTATTGGCGCGCAGACCGGCGATCGCTTAACACCTGAGCCTACTCTAGCTCCCGCTGTCTCTGTGCCGCGTACCAAAGGAAACAAAGAAGGCTATCTCACGAAGCGGGGTAAGAATTTCGGAGGGTGGAAAGCCCGATACTTCATTCTGGAGGGATCCGAATTCAGGTACTTTGAAGTGGAGGGTGGCGCTCATCTGGGAACAATCAAGCTTCTGAACGCACAGATTGGCAAACAATCGCAACAACAGTCCAATCAATCGCCGCAACGCCAAGACAACAACGAAGACAATCAATACCGACACGCCTTCTTGATTCTAGAACCAAAGCGGAAAGACTCAGCCAGCCTTGTCCGCCACGTTCTCTGCGCCGAAAACGACGAAGAACGAGATGCGTGGGTCGAAGCACTGCTGCAACACGTAGACTACCACGACGAAACGTCCCCAGTTGAGCATAAACCTGCTCCGCCGCCACGCCCGCAGAGGCCGCAACTGAACAAAGCCTCCGATCGATCATTGAGCCGCGACAGTCCAGACATCGAGCAACAAGCCGATAGACTCCAAGGACTTAGCTACGACGATACTGTCGCAGCTGAGGCCCCAGTCCGAGGCCCCAACTACCGTGAATATCGTGAAACCATGGGCACCAAACCTTCGAGGGGCTCACCCAAGAGCTCGTCTTTCTCTCAAAGCAGTGTAGGGCACTATCCTGCAATATCAGCACCGAGCAATGCCACTCCGATACAGAACGCCGAGAACTGGGGTAACAAGCCAGTTGCCGGTCCTACTCCTGTAAAGGACAAGAAGCGCAGCATCTTCGGCTTCAGGGGTCGCGGTGGATCCTCGGACCTTGCACCTATACAAGTGAACAGTACACCAATGCCAGCTTTGTCGGAATCGCGAGGTCTGATGCCAAACCGCAGCATCTTTGGCATGACCTTGCAGGAAGCTGTCGAGTACTCGCAGCGGCTTGATCTCGGTGCCCGATTGCCGTCAGTGGTCTTCCGCTGCTTGGAGTACCTCAAAGACAAAAAGGCCGTCAAGGAAGAGGGCATTTTCAGGTTAAGTGGCTCTAACATAGTCATCAAAGCGCTGCGCGACAGGTTCAACTGCGAAGGTGACGTTCCGCTTGTAGACGAGCCATACACCGATGTGCATGCGGTTGCTTCCCTCCTGAAGCTGTATCTGCGAGAGCTGCCAGCTTCCATATTGACTCGCGAGCTGCACCTCGACTTTCTCAAGGTTCTCGGTAAGTTCAACATCAACGTGTTCCTTGGATGCATTTGCTAACTTTGCAGACATGGACGAGCGCAATAAGAAAATCCAAAGCTTCAACGTCCTCGTGCACAAGCTACCCATAGCCAACTTCGAGCTGCTCCGCCACTTGTCTTCTTTCCTGATCGAGGTCATCGACAACGCGCAATCCAACAAAATGACTGTGCGGAACGTTGGGATTGTGTTCGCACCTACTCTCAACATCCCCGCTCCGCTCATAGCCTTCTTCCTAACTGACTTCATGGACATTTTCGGTTCGCCCATCGATGAGGCAAGCTCCCCAATCCACGAGATTCGCGTCAACGCAAACCACCTGGGCGACGACGCCGTCCGTTCCCCCCGCCGGCAGATGTTCTCAGACCTTCCCACGCCAGCCTACAACGAGACCTCTTTCCAGCAACGCTTCGACCGGCGACCGCCTCAATTCCAAGACAACGCCGCCCCCTTATACCCTGCATCTCAGCTTCCACCGCAGCAACAGGAGCGCGGCCGCAACGGCAGCCACGACGCCGGCTTCATTCCCTTGCGCCCAAGCTACGACGCCCCCCAGTACGACCAAGCCTACCAGAATGGCGACGGCTACGGCAGCCTCAACAGCGCGGTCCAGGGCAACTCCCGCGAGCAGCGCCAGCGCCGCCGCGAGAGCGGCATGCTCCTCATGAACATGAATATTGGTGGTCAGCGCAAGGGATCTAATGGATCCAGCGGCTCTAGCAACCATCGCTTGCGGGAAGACCTACGCGCGAATCCGATGATGGTCCGTGAGGAGTCGGCATTTGATTGACGCCCCACACACGCACGCATGTTGTAATGACCTTTTCTCCCCTACCCGCCTGTCTGTCTGTCTGTCTATCTAGCTTGCTACACACACACACCCCCCCATTCTGTATAATTTCTCAATCGTAATCTTGAAAGGAAGGGCCATGGGCTGGCTCTGTGGGCTTCTGGCTTTTATCCGTCGTTTACCCGTTATCATCACGTCGTCGTCGTTACTGTCGTTGTTACTGTTGTCGTCGATCTGGAGCAATTGCCAGCACGCGCACGCGCAAAGCAAGCAAGAGAGACTGCTTTACCTCCTCCTCCTCATCATCACCATCATCATCCTCGTTCTCAAACTCATGATCCGGCGTTTTTTTCCACAGGGCACACATGGCGTTTGCGTGTAGCGTGTAGCGTTTGCGTTTGCGTGCAGCCTCACTGTTAGCGTTTACTTCACACATACACACACACACACTTGTTTTTTTCCTCCTTCTCCTTCTTCGCATACGATTGTTTTCTTCTTCGGCATACGACCTTTTTCCTTCTTCTTCTTCTTCTTCTTCTTCTTCTTCTTCTTCGGCATACCCCGCTTGTGTACCGGTGTCGCAGGCAACTTCCTCATCTTCTTCTTCTTTCTCTTTTTTTTCGGGTCATTCGCAGATACGAACGTTATCGAGGGCTGCGTTTTGCGGCGCCCCGAAGGGGGGAGGGGGCGGTGTTGGGAGTGTTGGGTTTGGGTGGGCACTGCGGGTGTGGCGTGGCGTGGCGTGGCGTTTTGCTGGGTGGTGTTGTGGGTTATGGGTTGTGGGTTATGGGCCAGATGAAGCGCTTGTTGCGTGTGGGGGGGGGGGGTGAGAGGGAAGGCGGCGCGGGGCGAGAGTCGAGGTGGAATTGGCACCGTGTGTGTGTGTGTGTCTCTCTCTGCCCCGGGCCCCCCTCCGCCCACCGTTCGTCGTGCAATGTCAATACGAATGTCAATGTCAATACGAATATCAACGTCAATGCCGATTCTCACATCGAGTCTTTCCTTCTTCTTCTCCTTTCTTTTGCTGGGCGTGAGATGAGGTGATGATGATGATGCTGGTAGGAGAGAATGTATTTGTGCACGTGGCTCGTAAGTTGGATTCATACTATGGAAAGCTCGAGGCATCGCTGTCGTGTACACACCGATTTGGGACGTGCGTGATGGTGGGTAGGGAAAAGGAAGCAGAGGAGAAGCAGGGGAGGGCAGAGGACGTGAAGGCGTAGGGGGGTGGGGGTCGATCCGGATGATGCATACTTTGAGTCGGGAATATGTACGTGTGTCTGTGTCTATGCAGGTCTGAACTTTTGATGTGTTTGTTCACGAACGTACTTGTCTCAGTCTTGTTAAGGGAAACTAAAGTAATTTGTGGTGAGGTTGTTGCAAGTAGCGATGGTGAGTAGATTGTTAGGCTCGTGGCTGAACAGCACACTTTGGCATGCAAATTCCTTCGTTGATACTCTTCTGTGGAGCTTGCCTGTCAAGGTAAATCAAGGCGATCTACGTTAAGGTCGTTTAAAGTGTAATGATGGTAGTAGTAGATGAAGCTCTTAAGCACCCTAATTGGGCAAGCGTGGCGGTGACGCGCTGACGCGCCTTACACTCGCGTCGCGCATGTGAACATTTCGATCTCCAACACGGGCGTCAACAACAACACTGAATCTTTCCTCCTCCCCTCTCTCTTTCTCCAACACTCACATACATAATGGACGGCAACATGCTGAAAGGGGCGCCTTTGTAAGTCTCTTACCACAATCGCAGACCACCGTCTTACAACCGCAGCGGAGATGCGCCAGCGATACCAGAGAGACCCGAGTCGCACTATAATCCCCTCCACACATTCGAGCTCCCGAAGGGCACCGAGAAGAACTATGCACACCAATTCGCCGACATGTACTTCCTGCGGCTGGCGCAATTGAAGAAGGCTGTCAAGCAGAAGGCGCACGAGGCATGGGATGACTTCGAGCTGGGAGGAGAGAAGGCCACATTTGTCGAGCGCGTGCTTGACGTACGGCAAGGCGAGCTTTGCTGGATCGTGGGCACGGTGTACATGGAGATGGCGCTGAAACCCAACGTCCTGGACGACATATCGAAGGAGCATTGGATCGCTGCGCCGCCGCCGCGCGAGACGTATGTGTCGGGTGCGCAGGACGAGATGATGCTCGAGGACGAGTCCGGCCGCCTGCGCGTCACTGGTGAGAGCCTGAACTCAACCTACGTCACTGGCTGTGTGCTCGCAGCGCTGGGAACAGAGCAAGCAGACGGCTCGTTCCAGGTCATCGCAACACAATACGCCGACCTGCCGCGGCAGCCTGAGAGGTGGGAGCGCGACGATGCAGCCCTGACACAAGCGAAGAAGGCGAAGCCAAAACGCGAGAAGGCTGGAAGGATAGCAATTGTATCCGGTCTCGACATCACAGGCACAAATGACGAGGATTTGTCCCTCGACTTGCTGATCGAATTCCTTACAGGCGAAGCGGCTGGACCACCAACACAGACTGCAGCAAGTTCGATATCGCGTCTCATAATCGCCGGCGACTCGCTTGCGCGCGCAAGTCCGATTCTGTCGCGAGAAGACTTTGCCGAGAAGAAGGGCAAGAAGCACGCTTACGGCTACGATGCCTCAGCGTACAATGCCTCGCCTGCCGAACGCCTCGACGAACTCCTCTCCGACCTCCTGCCTACCATCCCCATTACCCTCATCCCCGGCGCGAACGACCCCGCGAACGTCGCTCTCCCGCAACAACCCTTGCACCCAGCTCTCTTCCCTATAAGTAGACTCTACGCCGAGCCCCCAGCGAAAACAAACGAGACAATACACGGCCTCGACACTGTCACAAATCCCTGGGACGGCGACATAGAAGGCCTCCGCATGCTCGGCACTGGCGGGCAAACCGTCGCCGATCTGCTGAAATATGTCGACGACGTTGACGCGCTCGAGGTCATGGAGATGATGCTCAGGTGGCGTTGCATCGCGCCCACCGCGCCAGACACGCTGTGGTGCTACCCGTTCCAGGACGACGATCCGCTGCTGGTGAAGGAGTGTCCGCACGTGTACTTTGCAGGCTGTCAGGAGAGGTTTGGGAGGAAGGTCATTGAGGGGCCCGCTGGGCAGAGCGTGTTGCTGGTCAGTGTGCCGAGGTTCAGGGAGACGGGCCAGCTGGTGCTGCTGGATTTGGAGTCGAGTGAGGTCGAGGTCGTGGAGATTGGGGTTGTGCAGCCTGGTGGAGAAGAGTAAGTGGACGGGTGGGGTGGTGAGGCATGATACCCATATGGACGTGTTATGACACTAACGGGCGGCTCTGTCTTCGTGCTAGTAAATCCCGATCTTAAGGTCGACATCTTTGCAATGTATCAGGTGCATAAGTAGTCCGCCTTGGTGTGGTGTAAGAACACGCGGATACGCAATACTGAATATAAAAACAATGGCACACCAGTGGCAATCTCAGCCAGAAACCAAAAGAACCAACATCCTAACCATAGTTAGTCAAAAACGAAGATCAACATCACAATTCAATATTTTAGTCACAGTCAGTGTAAGCCAGGAGTGAATGTAAACATATCATATTCCGATTTCTGCATTATACATCGACCGCCAGATGCTGGATATCAAGTCTATGCCTTCTCTCTAAAGCCTCGCCATGCTGTTCCGTGCTCACATGTTGCGCTGGCACGATAATGTGGTGCACTGCCATTGTATTTGCTGTACAAGAAAGGAACGCCGTCCCTTAAAAGAAGCCCCCGGGCGTTACCACGCTGGCAGAACCCCGCTGTGGAGCGGGTCGGCGTGGTCTAGGTCCGGTAGGGTGAGGTGGGTGTAATAGTGTGTAGTGAAGTGCCAAATGGCCGTCGTTCCGCTCCTCTCGTTACTGCCCGTCCCGCCAAAGCTGATGTTCGGTGAATTGGGGCTCGGTGAGTGGTGTGTCTACACTACAACATCATAGCCACACCGCCGACTACCAACAGGCCCAGCGCAGACCCCTTGAGCTGCGCCGCGGCGCCCTCGAAGGGTGCCGTGCTGCTGCTGCTCGGACGCACGGAGCCGGTGCCAGACGGCTGCACGGAGACTGAGATTGTGCCGGAGGCGGAGGCGGCGCCGGCGGGTGAGCTGGCCGACGGGATGGGGTACGGCGCTGCGGAGCTGGCGATGACGGTGGTTGGGTAGGGGACCGCGGCGGCGGCGGAGGAGGAGGGCGAGGTGCCGGTCACTGCTGAGACGCCGTACTGGGCCGCGGCGGTGGTGGCGAGGGCGAGGATGGTGGAGAGGGTGAACTGCATTTTGGATGTGTGGGCGGTTTTGTTGTGGGTTGATTTTGGTTTCGTGTATGTGGTATTAAATATTGTAGAGTGACGAAGCTATTGTTTGATTGTGTATGTTCGATGAAGTGACTGATAAAAGAGTTATGTCCAGCGAGCACGCAGACATCTTATATCCACGGCTCCCAAACAACAACCCCGTCCCCGAGTCCCAACACACCAATTCACGACACGCAAGCCGACGCTCCACCTCCCCGACAAACCACTCATCCCTCCCGAGTCCAGCTCCACAGCATACGTACGCCCCAGCCATGACCAGCCTCCGCCCCCTCCTGCCTCGCCCATCCAGAATCCAGACTTGCGCGCTGCAAGGAACCCGCGTCCCAACCGTCTTCCGGGATCAGCCCAGCCACGCCGCCCACGCGAGCTGTCATTGCCCAGATGGGGCGCGCTGATTGGTCAAGTTTGATATCGATCGCCCAGCCCTCTATTCTTAGACTGGATGAGGCGCCAGCCACGCTTGCGGCTCTGCTGCGCAAATCGCCTCGCTCCGGCAGCGCCGCGCGGAGTTGTAAAGGCGCGGGTTATCGATAGCGCGGAGTTTTTTTTCTTCGCAGTGGTGGCGTCATCGGGCTTTGTTTGGCAGCAGTAGCTGCCTGCTGCCCTGCGCCGCTGTGGTGGTGGGCTGGATGGGAGAGAGGGAGTTGGAGAGCAGGCCTCGCTCGGACGTGCCCGCTCAACGCTCGCTCCACCGTGTGCCATCCCATCCCTCACCGGTAGGTATTATTACTGTACGGTGCATAGTATAGTAGCATCAGTAATCCCTCATCTTAGCACCCTCAATGATCACGTGCAGCACGGCGATCGTCAGGTACCTTGTTTCAGCACGCCCGCCATCCCTGCTGCCCGTTTCTCAACGTTGGTGACGTGCCTCGCGTGGGGCTGCTTGCGCAACGGTATCCCTTTCTGCGCACCGCACCTCCTTTCCATCCGCTCAACGGACTCCTGGGCGTGTGGTGCTGCGACGCGACGCCGGAAGAAATTCTCGTCGATCGAAATTCGACGGTTGTTGCGGTGTTTCTATTGTGATTGTGGTCGGCTTGCGATCGCGATGTGATGTGGTGCGGTGCGTGAGATTGGCTGTGTTTGATCGGCATGGAGAGGGGAAAGATGAGGGTCATTTTGCGAGGTTATGCGCGGCTTCTAGACTGCTGGGTGCTTGGCTTGGGAATTACTTGTGGGCACGTAGTGCGAGTTGTTTGTTGTGAGTGATGCTGCTGGGAGACGCTCTTGGTTGTCCGCTGCTATACAGTGCATTGAGGAGACAGCGCGTTCTACAGAAGGCGATGTACATGCTGTACTGTGTATGTGCAGACGCAATGTGCGTCGACCAGGAGTTAAGGGACATGCTGGTCTATTAATTCGATAGCCGAATCGAGATTGTAAAAGGTGTACAACTTCGACAACAGTCAGCGCCACTACGTTGATTCTTGATAGCAACACCGGCCTGTGTGCCGGATACATCTGATCCTCAGGCAACGATATCTTATCCAGCAATGAGTCGCATACATTCCTCCCTCTCATCATACGCAAAACATACAGTTCTCCTCGGTCTCGACCCCTTTGCCTGCGAATAATCGTGTCTAAGTGAGCTCTGTGCCTCGTCAGAGAAACCATGTAGAAGTGTCGGTAGTGCTCTCTCCTTTCAGACCGGCACTTGCAAGCGTATAGACTCAAAGATAGTTAGGATGGCATAAATCATGCCTGTCAGAATCATGGTAGCCGGTACAGCAAAATACGGCCAGTCAACGTGTACGTGTATAACCCACTGCTGGAGGGAGCCTTGAACGTGTTGTGGAGAGGTGTTGCGAAATTGATTCGTAAGGCTCTCTGCCAGCGTTTCGAATGTCGCAGTCAGATTCGATGAGTCCCATAAAGCGTCGACGACGGGCGGCATGTTGCCAGGATTGTCCATGGGGTAGGCCATCATGTCTTGCCTTTTATTGACTGTGCGGGTCATGCCAAGGAAAAAATCCATTGTGCTTCTGATAAATGTATATGAGACATTGAACCTTCGCTGCATACTTTCAGGAAAATCCCGAGAGATGTCGTCCGGAACTTGAAGTTGCAGGTCTGTTCTAGGCACCATGTTATCGTCTAGGGAAAGTCCGAAGTTAGCAGCCCAAAGAGTGAGACCTGGCCCATCAATGTATTCTATGCTCAGATCCGCTTGATAGGATTCTGGAACTCTGCTTGCCCATGAACCGAGGATGGTTTCTCGAAGCTTGTTGTTATTACTCTCGGATTGGTACGCTTTCGCGCATAGAAAGAGCGCGCACTCGGTCGCCGTAGGCCGATCCGCGGCGATCCAAGAGTCATTGGAGCTCAACCAGCTCTCAGAAGCTTTCAGAACCACAAAAACGACCAATAGAGTTTCGTTTTGTTGGAAACTTAGAGTTTTAAGAGGATTGGATGTCAAGTTTGCGGCCATCCAGGTCGGAGGTGATCTTTCAGAGGGAGAGACTGGACTAGTATCGTCGTAATTCGAGATGTTGGTATACGGCAAAGTGTATGCAGTGTAGTTCCCTCCCGGTTTTCTGATCCAGCTTGGTGGAGGGTGGTTTGAGCCATTTGGGCCGTTGCCAGAAACACGTTTCAAATGGATGGAAACATCGTTGCAAGAGCTGCAGAAAGCTGCTGATGCAAAGACTGGCCATGTACAATTACCTGTTGTACATGTATAGCTGTGACTTTCGCTGCAGTACGATGTTGTATTTTGAAACCCGTTGTAGATTGAACTGACCACCCCAAAATCAGGCCGGCTGACTATACCTCCCATGTAAGACACTTCACCAGCTGAGGTGTTGTATATAAACTTAGGCCCACCGTCCGTGATGATGACATCACCATCGATTTTTTGGGTCGCTGCAATTGTCGCGTTTGTAACAGAAACTGTCACGGTTGAGGGCATCTCCTGCCTCACGTGCAGTTGCACCTCACCTCTAGTGAGACGAGGCTGCCTCTCCTGCACTAGCGCTGTTTACAGCTACCCATGTATACATACTGTTCGTAGCTTCGCACAATACAACCTCAGTTCAATCCTCAAATCTTCCCGCACTGCTTGCACTCACTGTGACAGAAACAACTCGACTACCTGATGCTAGGGGAATATCATCGAGCTGCCCATGGTTCGAGATCACCGCTTGCAAGAATGGATTAAAGACAACAGTTCCAATGATGACCAAAGCGCCGATGGATTCCCAGTTTCTAGCAAATAGTTAGAATCGAATCTGAGCGGTACGCAACGAATGGATCTCTTGCCTCAGCCGTAACCAGAAGAACAAACGGGTCGCGCCCCACGGCCCCCGACTTGCTTCGTCAAATCTTCTGAAAGCATCCAAACCATCACTTCTTTTTCGCAACCACGCCCATTTTTTTGTCCAATGCAAGCACTAAGCACAAACGCAAGTGTGGTTCTCGTCAGTGTGCCAAGGACAGCAATAACGGTGTTGAGGGTGAAGGTGAATGACCATGCAGAGAGGGGCCAGGAATCCTCATGTCTGAGCACAACGGCGATAGCAATAAGGGACCCGACGCTCAATATCAGAGCAGCTAGCTCAAGAGCCCATGAGACTACAGCTTTTCTAGTGTGTTGGAATGACTGTCCAGAACGGGCGTTACGTTGCATCTTCTCGGTGGAAATCCTTAGAGCACTGGGAGCCACTATCGATGTTTGTTGATTACGGAGCTCTGACGGGTATATAGAGAGTAAAGTAATTACACCTTCAGGCTTTGAGGACGTGGTCGCTCGGCTTTTGGAGGATGATGTTGGTAAAACCTGCGTGCCAAATTGAGATGTGTCGGGGGCTAGTTGTTCCCAGAGCCTGGATATATTCCAGATGGCTTTTCCTAGCAAGAATACCACTGAAGGACATGGAAATAATTGCCGAGGGCTTGAGTTTCGCAAACGACGTTGCGTAGTCGCATGTGGCTTTAAATTTAGTTCTAAACTTGACGACAGTCATTTATGGGTGTGTGATCGTGAGCCATACCCATTCGATGCAGTCTAAGCCCTGTACTCAATGAAATTTTAGCCTTTTGCACTACGCGGGCTTTGTGCCCACCGGGTACAATCTGTAGGTGCCGTATTTAATCAGCCTACAACACCCAAATGACTGTAGCGGAGGTGGGGTCTGTCCAATGATGAGTGTGCTCAAACCGGCTCAAAAATCAGCCTTGTGCTGTGAGCCCGCCTTCTGTAACATCGCTGCTCAGCCTTGTTATTTGTAACTCGCCCATCGAGGCACAAACCCCACCATCTGTACTCGACGCAGCATAGACATCAGTCCACCTATAGTGGAATTAGTTTCAGGGGAACTATTTTTATACTAACCAAGCGTTTGGGAAAGTGAAGAAACCACAATTCAATACTATTTCCCCTGATGATGTGTTGTCCAATCCCCATCCTGGCACGCAATCAAAGAAAATTCCAGGAATTCATACTGCAGAAATACATATCTTGCATCATTGTTGCCATTCTATCAGTTGGTGGCTACGCAGATATGCCTCACCGTTGCTGTACGCGTCGTCACCGCTGTTTTGCAAGGTAAGCTAGGCCTGAGTTCGTAAGACCTTACGGCACTGGAAGCGAAAATCAGGCAGGTCAGATTGCGACACGGGCTTTTTAATAGAATTCTAGATTTTGAAACATAATGCACCTTACGGTATCGCGATGTCATCCTCAACAGCAAAGTTCTCCCAACCTGGCCCTCCCAGCAATGCGTAGATCCTGGGAACCAGATAAGACATGCCCACAAGCTGATATCCCTCCTCCTCGTCAAGTGAGACAAGCGTCAGGAATCCCTCTCCTTGCGCATCAAACTCCTCAGCCGGGGGTCCATCCAGTACGGAGTCAAGTTCATCTTTTGAGATCATGGCACATGCACAAAAGCGCGGGGTGCCCAGCCAATCATCTCCCTCGCCAGAACTTTGCACCCATGTAGCGAATTTCCTGTCACTGTTGGGAGCTGCTCTGAAAGCCTTCTACTGCTTGCTCGAGCGGCTTGCTGCGTACTCTCTTACTGCATCAGATCCTGCGGCGTCGAGCGATTTGCGGTCTTCTTGCACAGCCCAGTCGATACGTTCGAACAAATCTTCCCCACCCTCGTCCTGAAGATTGAGCCGCACTCGTGTATTTAAGAACTCCATGAAGCTGGCCCACTTCTCGTCGTCGTCGTAGGTGCAGCGATAAATAATGAAGCCCCACCTCAGATCTGCGTTCCGCTCGAGAGATTCTCGAATGCGTTTCAGATCTTCCATTGTGGCTTTGAAGTTAGCGATTTCTAGGTTGTAACATGACCTGGAAATGTTCCAAGGTTATGTCTCTTAATGGCTCTAGTCCCAAACAAGTAAGGCGGGTCTGGATTGCAACGTCCGCCTACAACCGCAAGTGGCCTGCACAATGAACACATGCTCTGAAATACCAGAAATAGCTCGCCCATGGAAGCACACTAGTGACTCTTTACTGTTGTATCCTTCTCGCTTTTCAGATATCTGCTCCTGCCCTCATTAGTTTATTGTGTGCCTGGGTATATAAAGGATTCCGGCTTCAATCTATCTTGTTACAGAGACGTTCGAGTCAATCTAGCATATCGGTACTTCTTTACGTCTTCCTATCTCTGTAAAGAAAATTTTTGCAGATTGTTAGCAAGAACGACATGAGAGGACAGTGATTTGTATAAATGGTCAGGGATAGGCCTAAATATCCCAACCATCGGGAAACAATCTTTGTGCGCTGATTGACAGTTATGATATGGTAGATACACATACAGACTGCACAAGAATTTTTCTTGGCACCTAGCTGTGGCCGCGCTTGTTCCGCTACTGAGGTGGGCATCAGTTTCTAAAGATGATTACAACAATTTTGCTAAAGCCTTATGGACGCCCGTAGTTGGGGAAAGTTCGTCAACGAAAGTTTTGTGAACCGCTTGGGGGTCTACTCGTATACAACACGTCACATCAACTTGTGTTTGACCAGCTTAGTGACCATGCAACTGACCGAAAGACGCTGGGACCATATCAGTAATCATTTGGCAGGAGCGATACTCGTTTATTACCGATAATTGTAATATGGATTTGCTGGAACGTAAAAACAATGAAGATTTGTCGCTATGTAGCAGGTTCTCTTTGATCGCCACCTCTAGATCGTCTTCCCCATGTGTCCCAACCGAAGAACTACATTCCTCCCTCCTCACAGCTAAAAAAGCTACCTTTGCTAGCTTTCCTTCGGACTTGGTTGACTTGGGCTTAGTTGACTTAGGCTTAGTTGACTTAGGCTTAGTTGATTTGGGCTTAGTTGACTTTGGTTTAGGAGTTGGTGTTGCCTTTGGCTTAGAAGGTGCTGAAGGTGATGCACTTGGCTTCGCTCTCACAGGACAAGCAGCAGGAGCCCTCGCATCGAGGTCATTGCGCTTTAGTATGACGTTGGTCCCTTTATACGGACTCTGCTTCCAGTCGATTCGCGGGTACTGGGATTTCATCGTCTTTGCCTCGGTCTTCGGGAAGCACTTTCCGCAGACCTTCATCTTGTCGAGCATGGCGAAGGGTATGGCTACTTGAAGGTAGTCTTCCATTTTGGCGAAGCGTAGCGTAGAAGCAGGCGAGAATTTATTGTCTGACACCATACTGATAAATGTGTTGACGTTGGTATCGTCGAAGCGGGTGCATTTCAGCAATTTGGGATCCTCCGTGAACCAGACTTTGTTTGCGGCCTTGAGTTGGTTGGTATCCGCATAGGCGATACACCAGCTATGTGCGAGTCAGTGAAAGAGCGATCTTAACTTATCGCTTTTTAACAGAAAATATAAGTGAACTTACTGAATACCTGAGCCATCACCTTCACCTCCGTAGTCGCCAAAGCCGTCGCTAAAGTAAACAGCTCCGTTGCCCAGATCGCTGCCATGGGGCTTATCGTGAGGAAAATTTTTTGCTATGTTGACCTTGTCTGCTAATGGCTGGAGGATAAATATCAGCCAAATGTATTTCATGAGCTACGCTCAAGATAAATTTAATGGTGAAGAATGACGGGCAGATCTCTGACACTATTGTGGAACATAGGCTGGAGGAACTAGTGTATCCTACCTGTGTCGTTACGGTGCGGTATCCGATGATTTCACCAGAGCACTTGATATCAGCCGGCTTGGACGGGGTGTTTCCACGTGCTTGGATGGTGTAGTCGACCGGTGACGCCGTGGCAAGGCTCATCGTGGCAAGCACAACAAACATGGAAATCGAATGCATATTGATGACTCGTTGGAGGGGAGAGATAAGTCTGGTATGCGACAGAATGGGACTGGAGATCAGAGCAAAACAGACCGGCTGTGGTGCAAGAAAACGAGTGATGGAGAATAGTAAGAGTAGTGAACGTAGTGAAGATTGAGAAACGAGAAGCGACTGTAAGCGATTGGACCGTTAGATTTTAGAGGAAACACTGATTTAAAACATTCACAGATGGGGTTGCAAAGGCAATAAATAGCTGAGTTGACGCATGATTGAGATGATGTCCGTCCGGTCTACTTCGTCGAAGCAGGGAGCTTGAGCGAACAAGGATCGTCGGATTCCGTGCAAGTCCGTTCAGCGTCACTGCTCCTCATTTGATCCATAGAGGTGAAGCAAGAGGAACGCTATCTCAAAGTCCACGAGTTCTGTTGTAGAGCTATTCCGAAGTCAGGGGGAATTTCTGGAACATGGGCCCCACTCGGCATGAGGCTCGCTCACTTCCTCATGCCTGTAGTGGGAGGCTAGCACAGATCTCTACAGCGACCGAACGGAATATATCGAGAGGTCTTAGGAGGTGCACGCAAATTACAGTCTTGGATCGTTGCGGCACAGCACAGCGGAATGCCGAACGGCGCTTAGTCTAACCTAGTTTGGTCATCCCCCCACAACACCGCCGTGCGGGCATCTATCTCCGCACTGCTGCCTTGAGCTCTAACACAGGACAGGTATCCAACCAATCCTTGAGCTAATTTTAGGCGTACCTTCGATACTTAACATTTAGCAACACACTATCTGGCAACGGTACCTCCAACTCCGACGGAATCTCCTTTGCGCGGCTTGTCGACAGTCTATCATGAGTACTATGGAAAGAACAACAAATGACAACGAAGAGCAAGTGCTAGCTTTGCTTTGTGGGAGCGATGAGCCATGGACCTGGGGAGGTGATGCATCTCAATGTCGAATCATGTTTGAAAGGGACGGCACAGGTGAAGTAGGTTTACATCTCCTATTGTGTCTCGAGGCTTTACCTCATATGTGGGCGTCGCAACTAGCTGATAGATTCTAGCTGCACTGTGGAGAGAATCAACGCAGTTGGATGGCTATTGAGACCAACTGGTCTTTCTTAACAGAGCCAGTCGAGGCCGTTACTGGCACCTGGACCATCGCCCTTAATATGACCCTCACTACCCAACTTGCCACATCGTATCATGAGCATATCCACTGGTTGAAAGGAGCAGCGCTTCAAGACCATCTGCAAAATCCTCCGCCTCCGAGCGACGCTCCCTTCAAATGGGCACCGCTGCGCAGCGCCGCCTTCCGCCCCAAGCAGTACACCTTGACACTCTCGCGCGGCCGTTTCACCGAGCCTTTCCATTCTTTTATTAAGCCAGCCTATCCTCTCCTTCAATCTCGATCTGATAGATTTGCGCCTAACCGCTACTCTCACCAACTCGCATTTGACAAGTCGCCATATCCCCCACGTGAGGAGTGGGCAGAGTGGTGCGGAAATGGCCTGCTGGAGGTAAGCATGGACTATCACCACTTCTGGGAGAGGACAGATTTTGTCCGGGGGCCCATTGGCTGGAAGGAAAAGGCGTGGGCGGATGCTCTGGATGTAGGGTGGTGGTTGAGTCCGTCTAGGGGTGACGGGCACTTGAGAGGTAGGGGTCCGGTGAGCAAGCTTTGGGGCCTTTTCGAGCAGTGATTAGGTGTTATCAGAGCTTGATCTTCTAATTAGATAAATAGCATCGTTTATTTGCTTGTACTTCTAACCACAGCGCTGTCTGCACTATCTGATCGGTGATCTCGAACACAAGGACGAGAGCAGCTTCCGGGACACAATATCCATCGGTCGCTGTATTGCTAGCGATACGCTCAGCGACTGGTGTTGTACGGAAGTAGCGTTTGCCATCTGAGTGTTCCACAATTGGATCAAATTTGTGTCCAAGTAGTACTGCCTATACTAAGAAAGTAAGCTTTTCGTCCTTTCGTTGGCCGACTACTTTCAAGCCTAGATCAGACTGGATTGTCCCAGGGCAGATATGAGACTGTGGAGATTGTGGGACTTCAGCTGGATCCCATTTTTACCCCCTTCACGGATATATATGGCTGGTTCGATTGATACACTATCCAAAGCAGAACGTTCGTTTGGGAGATAAGAGTGGGCACTGATTGCCGTCGCTGATCTGTCTTTCGTCAAGCAATGATTGCATCATTGATGTCCATCATGGATGCGTACCAACAGAAAGTCGGACCAAAAGCATCCTTGTACAACTGGGCCTCGATCAAAACCCGGTGGGTTTGGTGTAGATAAGCCGCGGAACAACCTGAGTTGATAGCGATTGCAACACCTGAAGCGCCTAAGATGAGTGCAGACTTCAGCTGATATTAGAGAAGTGATTTGGCTCTATCAGTCACTCATAACATTGCGGCCAAAGCAATACTGCGCAAGAGGTCGTTGTAGTGCTTCTAGGAGAAGGCTCCACGATCTCGCTTTCAGGGATCGTATGTATTTACATCAACGGCTCCTTAAATCCAAAAGTCGTGCTGGACAACCAGCGGATCTAACCTCAATCTGCTGGCGTAACTTTTGGATTTGGGGTGTCAGCACTTGACGTTCAACAGTATTTGCGGTGAATAGTCAGGAGACCTTGGAAACAAAGTTTTGCATTGACTTTTCGTCGTACTTCGACTGCTCGAATAGCTTCTACTCCTCCATTTCGTCGCCACTCTCATCATCATCCTCTTCGCTATCCTCCTCCTCATCGTCATCAGCATCAGCATCATCCCCTTCCAACCCATATGATTCATAGAAATCGGCAAGAACCTTAGTCTGGGGCTGGAATCCGGCCTTCTCGAAGTCCTTCTGCAAGCTCTGCATAATATTAGCTGCGATGAACAGAACCTTGTAAAAACGAAGATGATGGATTCACATACCTCATTCAGAATACCGCTGCAAGTGACAATGACATCGACCTTGCTTGGCTCAAAGATAGGAGACACAATATCCTTCAGCGTGCGCTTGACATCTTCTTCGGTAATCTTACGCACCTCGCGGAGCACCCACTCCTGCCAGTCCTTGTCGACGCCGCGGACGACGAGGTCGATGAACGAGCTCTTGGCCGCATCGACCATGGTATCGCGCTCGTCGACGAAGCCGCGGACAATGGTGGAGATGGCACCCTCCAGGGCCATTTTGTCGAAGGATCGCGTTCCGTCTGCAAGCTCTTTGATGAGCGATTTGGCAGCGTCGAAGGCTTTGTACACGTTCGGGCTGTTGTAGACGACGTACTTCAGCTTTCCGGTTTCGACGTCGCGGTAGAAAGAGCTGCCGTAGGCGAGACCTGTTCCGCGGATAGCTACCCACATTGGTCCTTCAACGGCCTCGAGGATTGCAAGAGTGACCAGGAGGGCTGGGAGTTCTGGAGCAGTGTATCCCTTAGGCGCCTTTGCGGTGAAGATGCCGTAGGACGTGTCGATTGGCATGTTGACAATGTAGTGGGCTCCTCCAGGATTACAGCCAATCTCGGAAAGAAGCTCATTGCGGTCATCGATAGGGTTAACAGTAGGGTTTGCGTCTGGCTTGATGGCATCTGTGAGGTGCTTGAAGGTCGATACTGGATTGCGGAGAGTCTCCAGGTTGGCTGTAACCAGCAGACGCATGTTCGAGAAAGTAAGAAGGTGCTTCCTCAAAGCTTCAAGCTTGTCAATGACCTGTTGTGGATCGGTCTCAAGCAGCTTTAAGGTCCGCTTCAGGTAGAGTGCCTTGACCAGTGTGGTAGTAGCGCGCACGGAAGAGGCCGTGTCGTAGTGAATCATCTTATCGATGGAAAGTGCCATGCCGTTACCATCACGCTTCTCGTCTGGTACGTTCGCCAATAGCCTGATGACAGTTGCCTTGATCCTTTCGATGTCGAACACCGAGTCCACCAGCAATGTCTTCAGCCACTTGACAACTGTCTCGTACTTCTCCGCTTCCGCAACAAAATGGATGTGAAGCATCTCAGAGTTGCCGATATCGGTCGCCCTGCCGAGAGTATACTCGATAGTGTCTTGCTCGAGCTTGGTAATGGCCTCCTCAAACTCAATACGCTTGCCGTCCCTGATGACTGGTGTAGCGAAGAAGTTGGTAAGGTAAATGCCCAGCAGCGGCTTTAGCTCTGTCGGCAGACCAGAAGTGCCGAGGGCCAGACCAAAGTGCACAAACGATGTTGGGATATGTTCGAAATGAACGAAGAGTGGCAGGCCATTCTCATCTCTATCGATAATCTGTTGGATCTTAGTGTCCTTTGTGCCGAGCTTCTTGGCAAGCCCTGATCGCGCAGGAACTGTTTCGAAAAAGTGTATCGAATCGGTGCTGGGAATTTTGAAACTTGCAATTAGCTCCTCCGGAATAGGTCTGTTGTTCTGGTCCTGAGCATCCTTCAACTTCTTCGCCAGCTTCTGGAGGCCTTCTTCGCCGAGTTTCTCTTGCTGTGCTTTGACTCTCGCAACTTCTTCTGCCTTCATCTTCTCATTCAAAGCCGCCGACGGCTTCCCGAACAAGGTCACATGGTGGGCGTCCGAGATCCACTTCTTGATGAATTCACGCCATTGGTCTTCGGTCCATTCATCGAGTTCGTCAAAGGCCTTAAGATCAGCCATGGCAATCTTCAGATCGGAGCCATCTCGCTTCCCGAAAATGTGATCTTTGACAATGGGCGTGTTCCATTCTTCGTTGCTGACCTCGGACGTGAATTTGGCTTGTCGCTTGAATCGATGAAGGCAGTCACGGAGGTAGCTCAGATCAAGAGGACCATCCACGTGCTCCTTGAGGACCTCGAAGAATCGCTTCTCGGCCACTTCGAGCTTCTCAGTATCAACGGCACTGAGAGTGAACCAGATAATTGAATCGTAGTGGTCTTTCATGAAGTAGTACACCTCACTGGCAAGGTGCTCCTTCTCCACCAATGTATTCACCAGAACAGACACAGACGACCCAGCAAGGTAGGTAAGCAGTGTGTTCACAGCTGTCTCGGCGAGATCGTCTGTGGATGGCGGGCCAAGAAATGCGATCTGGACCTCTCCTGTGGACTCATCCTCTTCTGGAAACTCGAGTGTATCTACGATGGTCTTGCTGAGTGGTGGGGTGCGCTTCGATTCAACCCACGGACGCTTGAACGCTGCATCATATGAGGGTACTGAATCCACAATGTCGTCTTCGAACTTGTCCAGCACCTCAAGCAAATTGGCATGATCGACTTCGCCGATGAGGATCAGCCGCATATTCTTCGGCTGGTACATTTCTCGGTGAAATTCACGAATGCGCTCAGCTGTCAGAACACGTAGATTCTCCATCAAACCGCCCGTCTCTGAGCGGAAGCCGTCATCCTCCGGGTAAAGCAGACGTCTCATACGTAGATCCATCATATCGCCTTGTAAGTTTTGTCGTGCTTGCATTTCAGCATATACCACACTGTCTGTATCAGCAAATGTGCTATAGATTTCAGGCTGCAAACAAACCCTGCATCTTCGCCCTTGCCATCGACGTGGTGTACCTCAGTATAGCAAGCAGCATCGGTGTTAGTGGGAAGCATCAGGTGATCCAGGTAGACAGGAAGGATCTGCGCAAAGCTTTCCCAGCCAGCTGAGGACAAGGTGTACACTGTTTCAGAGACATCTGTCCACGCATTTGTGTCTGAGTATGACCGTGTCGAGAGTTTGTCGAGCAGACCCTTGTATGGGTACTTGCGTCCTCCCATGAAAATCAGGTGCTCGAGCGTGTGCGCTATACATGTCAGGGCTGCTAGGATCACATAGCAGGGCACTTACGTGAGCCAGAATCATCGTGTATTTCTGTAGCAACGGCGAAGTAACCATAAACCTTGGGCCCCTTGCGGTCGACTACCGTAACTCTTAGACCTGTGCGCTGCGATTCATATTGAGTGAACTTGGCGTCCGCATAGTCGGCTTCGAATTTTTGAATCTCCTTGAAGTGCGACTCGTTTGGAATTGACCCCATGTTTCTGTATGCTCTGACCCGAGGGTCGGCGGAAAAGTCCAGGGGCTCGAAAAAAGAGTTGTCGACCACAAACTTGTCTGTGATGCTAGGTTTTGTTGGGAGAGGCGCCCCTTTGTGCAATGCCGAATGGGTGCTACCATTGTTGTGTTAGCCAAGGCGGTACATACTGACAGCTGAGTGGAATTCGACAAGAGAGCCAGACATGGAACCCCACAAAAAGTATGCAACGGTATGATAATAACGTGATAGCAAGAGTGTCGACTGGGATGAAAGTAGCACTATAGCAACAGACGTAAAAGTGGTTGAGAGAACACAGCGCGCACCTGAGCTTACCTAGAGGCGAAAAGAGCAAAGGAAAAGAACAGTGTTCGGTCGTTGCAAAGCAAGTTGATGTTCGGTCGGCGAAGAGCGCGACTGCCCGGTCTCGTGTTAGGCTGTTCTGCAGAGAAATGGCTGCGGGCTCGATACCAAAAGATGCCTGCCAGATTCCTGTAATAGACCCTTTCGCGCCTAGTCAACGCCTCTGATCAGTAGCAAAAAGTTGGGTTGTATGCAGGATTCCGGATACCTGGCGGGGTAATCGTTCCATAACGTTTTGCCCCTCCTGTGAGGTGAAGCTCCAAGCGCACGGACGTCATCGTTGGCAACATCGAATGCTTGAGCATCGCGCAACAATAGGACAGCAAACCAGACGTTTGATCTTCGACATGACATGACAAACATTTGATACAACGCGATGCCACCAAAGATATCAGACGACCAACTCGGCGACGCCATTCTCCAATCTGCCGAGCAGGGCTCGTTTCCGCAAGATGGAGATGTGGCTTCTGCGACGGTACCGTCGAGCGCATTGCCCAAGCTCATAGGAAAAGTCGAGGAGGCAAGACGAGATGCCAAAGTATGTGGCGCTGACTTTTCCGGCGACAGTGGCTAATATGATAGCAGAACGAAGTGCGCAAAGTATCCCGCGAAGCTGCCGCCGACGTCGACGGGTGGATATCTCAAGCTCGAAAGCTGCAAGACGACATAAAACGCTCTCAAGACACCGCCAAAGAGATTGTAAAACACGCAGAAGAAGGCAAGGTGAACACGGCACGCGTCCAAGATGCAGCCAGCAAGGTCGGCCTGTTACACACCGAGATCGCGTATAATGAGAGTCTGGCGCGCGTGGTGGAGCAGCTGAGGGACATCTCTTCGCTGTTGGACTCGGCACAGGAAGCAGCTGTTCGAGGTCATGTCATGTATGCTATCGAGCGCCTCGAAGACGTGGACAGCGCTTTCAAGGGCCTGGGTTCATTTGGGTCCACAAGGGTAGTTGCGGTACTGAAGAGCAAGGAATCGCAGATGCGCAAAGCAATTGTTGAGACAGTTACAGACATCTGGAATGGGCTGCTCGAAGTTGATGCAGCAAACAAGAAGGTGTCGCTGAGAGAATCGACAGAGCGCGGAAGCACGATCAACATCAACGACGTGGTCGAGCAGCTACAAAAGCTCGATCTCTTGGAGAATCAGGTCACTCGTTTCAGCCGCGACTTCGACAGAACCATTCTATCGCAACGCCTCAATCTCGGCCGGGATCGGATTGTTGTTGCGTTCGAAATTCAAGGTGACGACATAGAACTAAGGGGGCCTGTCAATGACGGGAGCGTGAAGGCTACGCTCGAAGACATTCACAAGATCGCAGAGTATCTCAGCACACGCTTGCCGCCCTCGGTGGCCTTGCCGCTTTCATCAAAGCTGGTGCCCATCATTGCATCGCGTTTGATCAATAATTACCTATTACCGGCGGTACCTACCTCTACAGACGGGGTCCTAGAGTTCCAGGAAACTCTCTCATATGTCATGGGTCTGGTCGAGTACCTTGATGAGCTGAAGTGGACAGGCCAACATCGCTTAACAGAATGGGTCGACAAGTCGGCCGAGATCTGGCTTGCGAAGCAGAAGGAAAATGCGATTGCCAGAGTGCAGAAGCTATTCCCAAAGCAAGTCAAGGTCAAGAAGATAGTGGAGAAGGTTGAAACACAAGTCATCTCAAGGGGCGACGCGTTACACCCCGCGCAAGACATACAAGCTGAACAAGACAATGATTGGAGTGCTGAGTGGGGAGACGAAGACGAAGCCGCTAAGGAAGACAAGAGTGCATCAGCACAGGATATGGAAGAGGAGGATCTGAGTGCCTGGGGAATAGACGATGACGAGCCAGCGGGAGAAGCAAAATCCAGCGTCAAGGCAGACTCAAAGAAGCCATCAGAAGATGAAGACGCTGAAGATTGGGGAAACGACTGGGGCGATGACGAAGACGCAAAATCGTTGCCATCACCACAAGCTCATGCCAAGTCCCCACCGCGCAAAATTAACGGACAATCAGCGCAACAATCGCAGGCTGAGCAGCATGTGACCTTGAGAGAGACATACACCGTAACGGAGATTCCTGACTCAATCATTGAGATCATATTGCAAGTTGTTGCAGACGTCGAAATCCTCAACTCGCCTGAGCTTGTTAAGTCCGCCATTTCACCTGCCAGCGGAGGCTTGTTCGCCATTCCCAGCTTGCTTCTCGCAATGTATCGGGCTACTGCTGCAGTCCATTACTCCGCCGACGTTGCAGGCAACATGCTTGTTTACAACGACTGCGAAAGGCTTTCAGATCGCTTACGGACCTTTATAGAAGAGCAAGCCGAGAAAGACCGTTCGTCAAGTCTTCCACAGCTGTTGCGACCATCTGCTCGCCTGACACCTAAGATTGAGGCCGACATCAAGACCATGGATGGCTTTAGTCGGAGAGCGTATGGAAAGGAGATGGAGTCGCAGAGGCAGATCGTCAAAGATCACCTGGAAGACGCTCAAGGCTTCCAAGGATGCACCAACGTTCCCTTTGCGACAGTGTGCGACGATGCCATTGCGACGACGATTGACCGCATCGGAGACGTGAAGCGACAATGGCAGAACATTGTGTCCCGGAGAGTCCTTGCTCAGTCTCTAGGATCCCTCGTCAGTACCGCGTTTACGAAGTTCATCAACGACGTGTTGGACATGTCGGACATCGCAGAAGACGAATCGAGGAAACTTCACAGCTACTGCATGTCGCTGGCGACACTCAACCAGCATTTTCAGACAGAGGATGAGAACGGCGAGAGCAGAGACACAGCAAGCCTATACATCCAAAACTGGTTTAGGCTCCAGTACCTTGGCGAAATCCTCGCTGGCAGCCTGGCAGATATCAAGTATCTCTGGAACGACGGCGAGCTGAAGTTGGAAATGGGAGCTGAGGAGGTCGTTGGTTTGATCGAAGCTTTGTTCGCCCCAAGCGACCTCCGACGCCGAGCGATTGCAGAGATCAGGAGAACAAGTATGCATTAGATAATTGGCGACTAGTTAGACATGATATCCACAACTTTTGCATGCTCAGCGCGTTCTGCTTCAAAGACGACCATCTGCAAGGCTGACCGGAGGCCCCGCGAACCCGATTGGTCAGTATCGACGTTAGCGTGGCCCCACCTGGCTTTCGAAAAGTTCCCAAATTTCCAAGCTTCGCAGTGATCGCAAAAGCAGAGTGTACTATAGCATTCGAAATGGAGTACACCGCAGCAGAGACCAAAGTGCAGATTCGCCTCAGCACCCGCGATCCTGGCCTTCAGATCGCCGAGGAGCCGACGGTGTTGCTGGTGCAGACTTGTGCGTATCCTCCCCATACTTGCAAAGCGCATACCCTGCAAAGGTCGAAAGCGGGCTCGCAATGCTTTGGCTACCCTGTTTGATGTCGTTTTGCTGACAGAAACTCAGCTCTCAGCCGACACCAGCTCTCCACACTCGTCAACGACCTGCTGCACCGCGATGCGAACCGCATCCCGTTTGACATCCTCATCAACGGCCAGTTTCTGCGCACCTCGATCGACGAGTTCCTCACGAAGAACGGCATCAATGCGGAAAATACCCTCGATGTCGAATACACACGCGCTCTGGTGCCACCGCTAAACGTCACAAGCTTCGAACACGACGACTGGGTCTCAGCTGTAGATGTGCTGTCACGTTCCTCGCCAGCAGGAACATGGGCTGGCGGAAATGTGCAGAGCGGACAGGAGAGGATCCTCAGCGCCAGTTATGACGGTCTTGTACGCGTGTGGAACACCTCGGGCGATATTTTGGCGACGTCAGAGGCGCCAAACAATGGTGGCAGGATAACAAGCTTGAAGACGGCGAAGTGGCTGTCAGACAAAAAGATTGTTGCGGCGGGTCTGGACAACACAGTCCGAGTCTACAAGTACGACGAGGATGAACGAACCATCACAACGAGCCTCGAGCTCTTCAACCACCGGTGGGCCGTCGAAGACATCGCTGTCCACGGCCCCTCCAGCCGCATACTGTCCGCCTCGTCCGATTCCACCATCTCCCTCTTCTCCAGCAACGCCAAGGAAAACCCCACCGCGCCCTCCAACCTGCTCCCCAACTCGACCGCCGCCTCGAACAAACGCCAGAAGCTCTCCAAGCCCGACCGCACAGTCCCCGCGCGCGGCGCACTCGCAACCTTCACCGGCCACTCCGCCCCCGTCTCCAGCGTCATCTTCAAGCCCGACGACGCCACAGTCGCCTACTCGGCCTCGCACGACCACACAATCAAGACCTGGGACTTCCCCACCCAGTCCTGCGTCGACACCCGCACAACCGGCCACGCCCTACTCTCTCTGTGTGCCATCCCCGCACGCAACCTGCTCGCCACCGGTACCTCAGCACGCCACATCACGCTCGTCGACCCGCGCGTGTCCGCAACCCAAATCAGCGTCATGACGCTCCGCGGCCACAAGAATGGCATCGTGTCGCTCGACACAGACCCGACTTCCGAGTACAACCTCGTCTCTGGCTCGCACGACGGCACGTGCCAGATCTGGGACTTGCGCAATGTGACCACGGGCGGCCAGATCGGCGAGGGAATGAGCGGCGAGAGCGTCTACACGATTAATCGCCAGGGCGTCAGCGGGCCGGCGAAGAGCCATGGCGAGGGTGTGAAGGTGTTCAGTGTTAGGTGGGATAAGGAGGTCGGGATTGTGAGTGCGGGCGAGGATAAGAAGGTGCAGATCAATCGTGCGCTTGACTTGTAGTAGGGATGGGAAGTGTAAAGGCAGTGTAAGCAATGTATAGCGAGGAGAAGGAAAAGTCAGGCGTTTTGGGCGCGTGAATGGGGTTAGATACCATGTTATACGTCTTCCATGATCTCCTTGTCTGGTCAAACGCCGTACATGCTCGAACTCTGTGTCTGTGTCTGTGTCTCTATCGACGTCTGTAACTGTGTCTGTGTGGGTATCAAAACTTTTGTGCCGCCGGACACCCTTGCCCGTCTATTCCTTGCTCGCCCTGACGTAACCATGCCTAAGCTCGATGTGTCGCCATCTCTCTCTGCTGGCCACAGGCTCTTGCTCTCTCAGCGTCTCAAGCCCGCATTCGAACCTAGTCGCCTTTCTTCATCCCGCGCCCAACACCACACTCCCCTCTTCACGCCCCGCGCCCTTCCCAACTCCCCCGAAAAAGCTCCAACTCACCTCTCCGCCACCCCCTCAAACCAAATGCCCCGGCAACAAAAAATTCGCAACCCCCTCTTTAACCGCATACTCGTGCCCACAGCACCCACACACTAGCTTGCCTTCCTGTATACACGTCTCGAGGAGCACACGGTGGAGATCCCTCGCCGTCTGGCTAGGCTGCTCATCCGCCTGAGCTGGGGCTTGCGCGCTCCCCTCTGCTACATCTACACTCCCTCCTTCGACGAGATCGGCGGGCGACGGCGGTGTGGGCGGGAGGTCAGGGAGGCCGAGCTGGTGCGCTGTTAGCGAGTGGACGGACTCATGGGATGCGAGGCGCAAGCGCCCTGCGCCATGCGTAGGGTTGGGGCGAGAGGCATTGCGCAAAACACACACCTCTTTGCTTATCGTCCTCAGCTCCTCCCACATCAAACGCGGCAGGATGTTCTTCAGGAACGGCAGGTTGACGTCTGTTTCTTGGATCTCGAGCTCCGCGTCTTTGGGGTGCAGAGGGAAGGACGACGCTTGTGTTTTGCATGTTTTTATTGCGCAGGTGAGGAAGTTGAGGGTGAGAAGCTTCATTTTTGCGAGTTGGAGGTGTGCGGGTAAGGCAAGGCCTGGAGGGTGCGTGGAGGTAGTGTAGTGCAGTGCTGCAACAGGGCTCGGGCGTGTGCGATGGCGGCTGTTTGTGGCGGGATGTTCAGATAAATTTTGGGAGGTGGGGTTGCAGGGGCGTTTATGCTTAATCTTAGCGCGGTGCTAGGTCTGCCGTTGTTGTTCAGACTTCATACAGTGATACTGACTCGCTCAATCATTCCGATCGACACATTCGCCAGTGGGTTGAATCCTATACAAAGAGGGGCGTTCTCGCTGGAACGTACAATCATGGATGTGTGGCAGACAGACTCCAGGTCAACAGCTCGCCGTTGCCCGCAGTTGCGTGTGCTGACAACATCGCTCTGCCCTGCCTTCTTCATTCAATTCTAGTTTTACCCTCTGTAATTGAGATCAATATGGACTTGATCCGCTAACGATGATTTTCGTGGTCGTTAAACCAGGAGAGAACCCTGGCCAGCACTCTGTTTTTAAATGTTGTGCTTGCGCAGACAGCATGAACGATGTGGCACTACGGATTGAGCACATGAATATCCTTCATTTTTTATACGTAAAACATGCCATCCAGTATCCTGAATATCAATGTTAAGCCAATGCCGGCTTACAACGAAGATTCGATCTTGTCCAACACCGACACCTGGTTGACAACCCATTTCCTCTTCTCCTCATCAGCATACCTCGGGTACGGCCTCCTGCAATCGGCGCTCGACTCTGGGTATCCCCTCTTGTGCGCGACGACGTACTTGGTGCCGTTGATACCGCCCTTGCCGAAGCCCCACTCGCTAACGGACAGCTTGACTTGAAGTGCTGAGGCCTCCTCGTGCCTCCCAGATTGGTAGAGATCGAACATATGCACGCAAGTCTGAACTTAGTTAGCGCTGAGTCTACCCTCCAGATCTATGATGCCATACCTTGGGGTACAAGTTGGCAACACCAGTAATTGTGCCCACCCCTCCAACGCTCAAAGCCGGGATCAACCAGTCGCTCTGACCAGCCAGGGCAACGAACTCCGACTTCTTGAACGAGGCTGCCACCCGCGCCACCTTGGCAATTCCACCGCACGTGAGCTTGACAGCCACAATGTTGCGGTGGGCGCCCAGGATGTCCAGCATTTCGGAGTTGATGTCTAGACCAGCCACGACACCGGGGAAGTTGTAGAGGACAATGGGAATGGGGCTTCCGTCTGCCAGCTCCTGGAAGTAAGCGACAATCGCATCCTGGTTCATCGCAAAGTGAAAGAACGAGGGTACTAGCGCGAGGAAGGCACTTGCGCCGGCTTCCTTGGCCTCGACGGTCTGCTGGATGGCATCGCGTGTCGAGCCTGCTACGCCGCCGAGTGTGATGGGCAAGTCGCCGCGTCCCAGCCTCTGGGCTGTCTTGCGTGCTTTCTGGACGAGTTGTGTCTTTTCGGCCGAGGACAGTGTTGCAGCCTCGCCGTTTGTGCCGGCGATGACAATGCCGTGGACACCGTTGGAGACGAGGAATTCAAAGTGCTGTTCCTGCACGGCCCAGTCGATGTCCTGGTTCTGGCCGTTCGCGAACCAGGTCAAAGAGGGGACATGGATACCAGGGGGGAAGGAGTATTCCTGGGCGGCGCCGTTGCCGTTGGAGATGGTCTCGTTCGAAGGCATATTGTGGAGGGATTAAGAACAGGATGGGTGTAGATCGAGAGCGAGCAGCAATGGCAGGGAGCGAGAGGCGCTCATTATGACCATCATGGTTCCGACACGCGTTCCGACATCCATTGCGTATTCCGATGGAGCCTCCACGCGTGGGGAAGTGATGAAGCAAACAGCCGCTTGTTTGAAGCATCGCAAGACTGTCTGCCGAATGCGATTGGCTGGGGGCAAGGGTCGGCATGCGTCGCTTGCGCTTGGCCGAGAGGGTTCACTAGCTCGGCTCTCTCGCCGTTGTAGCGTTAGCGCTCGCGACAGCCGACACCGAGCTATCTGGAAAACGAAAGCCGTATCTAACAGCCCAGCTTCACAACGTAATAAGTCCAGAGTCACAAAAGATGTACAAAGTCCAGGGAGTGCAAACTACAGATAATCGTTAGTGGTTACTTCTGAATCTTCTCAAAATTTAATCCGTCATCAGGCGTTGCGTGAAACAACCTTGCTGTGTAGATGCAGGTTTGGGCCCAAGCTTATTGTGTAGGCCGCCCTACGAGAACCATTATCGCCACGTTTCTCCGCACCAACCTCGTCTCGCGCCCAAATGTGGAGTCCCCAGCGGAGTCTCCATATCGCAATACGATATCCGTCTGCGAACCTGATGATCATATCAGGTTTCGGCTAAGCTCGTGTAAAGTGACCATGGTCTAACTTGCTATTTTTCCGCTCCCAGCATTTATCTGCTCGGACACGCACCCCAGTTCACAACCAAGTTATTTTGTGGAGCAGCGAGCTGCAGTTCGGGGTCGGCAATACCTGTGACACTTAAAGGACATTCATACCCCGGTTTCAAGAGAACCTTCGCATTCCACAGCCACCACTGCGCCAACCCCACCAAGGTAGTCTCTCTTCGAGTCCTGTCCACCATGGGAGGTTTCGCAAGAGCACCGGAGGATAGGCCTACGCCGCCAGAAGTGGTATGTTTCGTAACTCTGAAGCGATGGCGATCGGGGAAATGTCACGTTCTGACCCCGCTTGCAGTACAACTGGAGAGTGTACATGGCAGCTCTGGTCATCTCCATGGGTGTCCTGGCATACGGGTATGACTCTGCCTTCATTGGCACGACCATCACGCACGAGAGTTTCAAACGCGATTTCGGTCTCAATAATATGTCAACGTCGAGAAAGAACGAGGTCACGAGCAACATCACTTCAATCTGTATGTCGTCTGAGTCGTTGGGAGTCGTGTGGCCATGTACTAACATCTACCCAGACTCTGCTGGAGGTCTCATCGGCGCCCTGCTCATGTACCCCTCCCTCGAACTTCTCGGTCGTCGCATGACGGTCATCATCTCGGATACGATCTTCATCATCGGTGCGATCATGTGCACGGTTCCTACACACCAGATCGGCCTTGTGTATGCGGGACGATTCTTCACTGGAATGGGCGTTGGTGGCATCGCCGCCGTGTCGCCCATCTACATCGCCGAGATTAGCCCTCCAGCCATCAGAGGTCGCCTCACCGGATTTTTCGAGTCTTTCTACCAGACCGGTGCCGTCATTGGTTTCTGGATCAACTACGGCATCGTGCACAACATGGACAGGTCCAAGTCCATCGCCTGGAGGGTACCCATGGCTGTCCAGCTTATTCCTGCTGGTCTCCTGGCTCTGATGATCCCGCTGTTGAAGGAGTCACCTTCGTGGCTGCTGAAGCGAGGACGCAAGGCCGAAGCTCTGAAGGTGTACAGTTTCTTCCGCAACTTGCCCGAGGATCACGAGTACATTGCGCAGGATGTCGCGTTCGTCGAGACCGAAATCGCCAAGGAGAGAGCCGCTCTTGTTGGAGATCAGAAACACGCCACTTTCCCGCAGCTCATCAAGGCTGCTGCAAAAGAGGCTTCGCTACCTGGCATGCGCAACCGCTTTCTTCTTGTCTTCCTCATGTTCATGTGGCAAGCTTGGAGTGGAGCTGCGGCGATTAATTACTACTCCCCAACAATCTTCACATCCATCGGTCTCTCCGACGTCACCCTCTGGACTGGTGTATATGGCATCATCAAGGCCGGCGGCTCCATCATCTTCTTCACCTGGTTCATCGACATGTTCGGACGCAAGTGGCCGTGGATCATCTCATCTCTGATTTGCGCCTTCTGCCAGTACTACTTGGCCATCTACATCAAGATTGGGGCTCCGAAGGTTGGAGAGCCCATGTCTGACTCTACCATTGCTGGAGGAAAAGGAGCGACGGCCATGATTATGATATTCGGTGCTGCCTGGGTAAGCCACTCTTTTCCTGCCGTTTGAATCCCTCGATCTAACAGATACAGTCATTCGGCGCAAACGGTCTTCCATGGATCATCTCGTCCGAGATCTTCCCCTCCACTCTGCGGTCTTTCTCGGGACCCTTCGCGGCCGCCAGCGTGTGGATCTGGACATTAGTCGTCACCAAGGCCCTGCCCCAGATGTACACCAGCATGGGCTGGGGTGTATACGTGTTCTTTGCTACATGCTTGATCTGCGCAAGCATCTACGCGTGGTTCTTCATCCACGACACCAAGGGTCTGCGCATGGACGAGATGGACAAGCTGTTCGGGTTCCAGCGGACGAGGAAGTATGACTTCACCGCGCCGAGCGGCAAGGCAGATGATGAGAGCGAGCACAATCTGAAGATTGGGGCGGTGCATGTTGATGATGCAGGGCGCGTCTAGGCATGCAGTCTGCAGAGGTTTGTGTGCGGTTGAGCGAGCGTTCGCGCTTAGGGGACCTGTGTGCGTGCGTTTGTTCAACGGCTGTTTTCCAGTAGTTCTATACCCTTTGTCACGGTGGCTATGTTGCGACATTACCTGAAGTTTGGAAAAAATCCATCTTATTTACTCCAATGAGCCATGATTACTGCAACCGGCTCGCTTGGACATATGTGCGAGGGAGTCAGACCCTCGATTTGGCGAACAGTCAGACTGCCAAGATAGGAAGGTCGTTTGAGCTTCCACACCCCAACATCCATTTCCTACCTCCCATACATCAAATCCCAAGCGCTCCCGACGGTAATATCACTGCGTTTTGCCAACACCTTGCCACGACCGGACTTTCGCCAACAAGCACAACACCCATGATATCCTTCACCCACCTCCCCCGCGAGCTCCTCGACACAATCTACCACGAACTCTGGCTTTCCACACCTTACATTACCTTCTCTCACACGCAGCAGAGTACCATAATCTACACGACTCCCCCCTCTGGCCCTCCCCACTGCGGCCTGCCCACGTGGCTGCTAACCAGCAAATCCATCTTCCGCGGCGGCCTCTCACAACTCTTCCTCCGCGCGCCCTGGACATGGCGCGGCAAAATTTCTCTCCAAGACTGCGAGTCATGTCCTCCTATTGCCACCTCGTTCGTGACTTCCTTCCATCTCGGCGCGAGAAAAGAGGCCGGAGACCGCGAACGGCCGGCGGTGCACTACGGACTCATCATTGCACCGGCGTTGACGCCCGTTTTGCTTAGTCGGTTCGGAGCCCAGTTGAAGCATTTTTCGATGGATTTCCAGCAGAACCTACCTGCCAGTGGGGGGAGGCGCGAGTGGCGGCTGGACTTGTCTTGTTTGGATGGCGTGGAGCGGCGGCTGGAGTCTTTTGCGGTCTTGTGCAATGTGGCAAGGTGGGGTACGCATGATCGTGAGAGTTTTGCGCCGGGACTTGTGGAGGCATATGAGGTGGAGACTAGGCGGATTGGAGAGAAGCTTGTGGGTGCGGATGCTGTGGTTGAGGTTGAGGTGAAGGTTGAGGTGAGTGGAGGCTGATCTAGTCTGGGGGTTGAGACTCTGGCTCATCTTCGGGTGGTGTGTCGAAGAGAGAGGGTGTAGAGCAGAAGAATTGTAGAGCTAGTTGATTATATCTTGTGGCTTCAGTTCGAATTAGCGCCTGGCTCGTCAGAGTGCACAAGTCCATCGGCACTTTCAAAGTACAATCTGGAAGCTTCATTGTGTGAGCAGGTGTTTGTCATTATTCTCGATGTCGCAACAGCACTTTTATACGAGATAAGGCTTCAAGCACTCTTGCCCCAGACTCTAGTTCGGGGCGCCAGGCGAATGGTCAATTACTCCTCGACCTGACCCTCCACGACCTCCTCGCCTTTACCGTCACCTGCTTCGTTGGCCACTTCCTCAACACTCTGCTTGTCCGAAGAACAGTGTTCGATCTCGCCGCCGTTCTTGTGCTTCACTGGCAGCATAGGCTGTGCAGTAGGCGGCGCGACCTCTTCGTTGACGTTGAGCCTCTTCGCGGCGTTTTCTCCTTCCTCGGCGGTCTTGCGCTTCTCGCCAACGACAGCAGAGTCAGCAGCGTCTGGAGCAGCTGCTTCCTTGCCGGACTGTGCGGTAGTTGAAGTGAGCTCGTGTGCCGTCTTCTTCGCGTTGACATCATCGTCTGCCTTTTCACCATATGGAAGCGCAGTATTGTCATGCATGTCGTCAGCGCGACCACGACGTGTGCGAGACAGCGACTTTCTTGCATAGCGGCTCGTCGAAGCGTCTTTTCCCATCGCTGCCGCTTGCTTCTCGTCTCTCTTGTCTGCCTTCGCACGCTCATACCATGAGGACTCGTAAGCAGGGCGGACGTCGAGAGGATCACCCTGCTTCAGTGCCCAGTACTGCTCCTTCAGATCATCTGGAATCTTGACGCCGCTGGCTTGCGCAACCCTCCAGACGCGCGTGAGTAGGTCGCGTGTGGGGGGCAGCTCGGCTCGCATCTCGCTCAGTGCGTCCTCCATCACTGCCTGCTTCTGCTTGGACGCACAGAGGTCGACGCGCTGCTTCTTGAGGTCTCCGTGCAAAATTCTGTTGGCGCGGCCGAGGCGCTCAAGCTCTTGAGTGAGATCTTGAGTGGGCTCTTCAGTGAGCTCTTCAGCGGCGAGTTTGCGTGCGGCCATTGTTCTGAGGGTACGCTCGGTGCTGTTGTCTTCTGTGGAGTTGGTGTTAGATGTACTACCTCAATGCTCGGGTAGCCTAGAAGTCGTCGTAGTTTAGTCCAGCAAAAAGACAAGAGTGGAAAGTTTTCAGAAAGGCAAAGTGCTAAGTGGGGCGCAGGCAGCCACGTTTGCCCAACGCCGTCCGCATGTGAGAGTGAAAGAGCACTTCACCACGCGAGTCCCGCACAAACACACAATAGAAACAACAGCAAAAAGAATGCCCACCCTACCCTGTCTCCCTCCTTCTGGTGTCTTATCATACCAGAATTAGAGAGACAAGATCTCGTGTGACCTTAGCCTTCAACTAGACAGTGACATCTTCTGACATCCTGTTATTTACCGACAACGTCTTACCCTCTCCTCAGGCTAATGATAACAAATTAAGGCGCCGAAAACCCCGAGGGGTTTTATCGCGACTCGAACGCACGCCCTCGAGAGGGTGGGGCCGAACCGCCAGAAGGTGTTTCAACCTTCTGGGCTATGAGAAAACCGTGGATAGTTTGATATATAACTACTGCTAAAACGCTTGGAGATGTGGAGGATGCTGTGGAGCCCTTGATATCACTTTCGTGGTCTTGTTGTGGTGGTGCGAAGGGAGTCCCGTTCACCTCTTTTTTGATGGTGTTGATGGCGACCACAATGACTGTGTGCGGTGGCATTTGGTAGCGAGCCTGAAGGGCTGTGGCTGTGAGGTGAAGGAAGGGAGTGAACTCGATCGATACCACGGCATGCTCTCGCGCGTAACGAGAGCCTTTTCACAGCCACTTTGCACTACGTATGGACAACCAACTACATTGTCGACCCCATATGCGACGACAGAAAAGAGCGAAGATGGGAAAACATGCGGTAGACCCACTAGGTTTCAGGGACGTCCCAGGGCTCACTTGCACGAACTTCTGCCCACTTACTCCCCTCGCACACACACGGTGCTTATATCTAAGATACGACCCATGATCTGTAAAGTCAAATCAAGACCAGTACCCTCCACACATGCACCCACCACCCCTCCAACGCCACCCCTCCCTCTCACAACCCCTTCACCAAACCATCCAACCACCCCACCCCATTCTGACACACATCCCACCTCCCAGAACTTCCCCGCAATGCCTCCACAACCGCCACGATTGCCTTTCCGCACTGAAACCCACGCATGCTCCTACCTTATCAGCGGCAGGAACCATTCAACGGTGTCAATACGATGTACGCGCCGCTTCTGCCTCTGCTTCCCAAAGCCGACTCCTGAGTCTCGCGAGCTCCCTGTGTTACAAGCCCCCGCGATACGAAGACGCGGGTGACGAGTATGTAGGGCGGTGTGCGGGACGTGCTGGACAGATATACACGACACGAGTGTCCGATGCTGTGGAGCTTCTGAATCGCGGAGTGTGTGTGTGGGGGGGGGGGGGGGGGGGGGGTGGGGGGGGGGGGGGGGGGGGGGGGGGGGGGGGGGGGGGGGATTTGGGTTGAGAATACAGCGGTGTTACAGAGTTGGTCGGCTCGAGAATTCTTTTCCCGATAGTCGGAGCGTGTGTGCGCGTGATGTTGTGTTTGGGTGCTTTGGGGAGAACGACGAAGGAGGAAGGAGGAACAGCGACTGCGTTTCTTTTCTTTTTGTAGCTCCCAGAGTCCAGAGCGGGTGTACTCCAGTCTCCAGCCAAGACACGACAACAACTGGCTCATGGCCGAATCGCGATATGCGACCTTAGACGCGTTTATCAGTACCACCTTTCCAGACCACGGCATCGACCAAAGCAGACGCAGACCCTCATGACGTGGAAAAAACCTGCAGCGTACTAGTGTAATGTATACACCCTCGATTAATTCCGTGGACACTAGCATTTCCTTCTCTTCGTGATGGCGACATTTGCTGGCTTTTTTCTTCCTTTCGATTCGTGCTGCCAGTGTGGTATCGAGGCGCCACAGCAACTGACCAAAGTCCAGTATAGTATCGATGCCCAGCGCCACCAAGGACGGTGTGGAGGCCGCCGGGGCAGTGAGGTATAGGCGTGTAGCTTTCTATGCATCAAGATGAGTGTTTGGAACAAGAATAGGCATCTTTGCTGGGGGACACGAGCTGTGGTGGCGATTTTGGAGCGGTTGGCATAGTGGTTTGGATTGGGGATCTGGGAGGGGGGGGGTTGAAAGGCGGAGACTGAGGACCGGGGGGGGGGGGGGGGGGGGGGGGGCAAAAGGGTTATCCAAGGTTGGGGGGGGGTGGGAGGGTTGGGGGGGGTTTTTGGGGGGGTTGGCAAGGGGGGGAGGGGGTTGGTGGGGGGGGGGGGGGGTGTGGGGGGTGGGGGGGGGGGGGGGGGGGGGGGGGGGGGGGGGGGGGGGGGGGGGGGGGGGGGGGGGGGGGGGGGGGGGGGGGGGGGGGGGCGCAAAGGCGTGCCCCAAGCCTGCGCTTTGTCTTCTCATTCGGATTGGCGTTGTTGTAAGCCGGCACTGGGTCGTTATCGACATCGATATCGACATCTATGACATAATGCTCATTTGCATGGTATGGCTGGCGCACAGTAAAAGTAGACCGACAACGTCTATCCTCGTACTCGAATCGTTCACACCACACCACACCACACCACACCACTCCTACTCTTCCCCTTCTCCTACAACTGCACCGGGTACTCGGTCGTCTCAATCTCGCTCGGATACACCAACCCGCCCTGCCTCCTCACCTCATCCATAACCTCCATAATGACGACGCTCTCCTCGAGGCCCTCGAACCGGCCTTCTTTCCGCCCCTCCAGCACCGCCAACGCCGCCTCGTCCGCCTCCCAAAACATGCCCTGCCCCTCGCCCTCGGCCTGCCAGCTCCCGCCAAACCCATTGCGCCAGCCGCTGCCCTGGCCCGGCCCGGGGATCGGCCAGTGCTTCTCCTCGACCGTGCCGTCGGCGAGGATGAGCTTCGTCTTGGTGGGGCGGAACGAGGGCGGGAAGACCTGCAGCTCGCCCTTGGGGCCCTGGACGCGCACGCAGGGGACGTCGTTGTTGGCGCCGGGGCTGGTGGCGACGCGGAGGGAGGTGGTAGCGACGGCGTGGGCGTCGCCGCCTTGGTCTGCGGGGCGGGGGAAGTTGAGGATCATGGTGGAGTGCTCGTCGGCGGCGCCCGTTTTCTCGTAGTTCTTGACCAGCGCGAGGAGCTTGGGCGGCTGCCGCGTGGCCGCCGGCTGCGTGTGGTACAGCGTCTGAAACACCCAGGTCAGGGCGTAGATGCCCAGGTCGAGCAGCGCGCCGCCCGCGAGCGCCGGGTTGACCATGCGGTTCTTGCCGTCGGCGAAGTTGGTCTCTGGGTCCAGCGCCATGCTGTTGTCGGAGAGCACGCGCGCGACGGGGCCCAGGCGCCCGGAGGTGATTTGCTCGCGCACATAGATGGAGATGGGGAAGTAGCGCGTCCACACTGCTTCCATCAGGAAGAGGTCCTTGGCGCGCGCGATCTCGACCAGCTTGCGCGCCTGCGCGGCGTTGACGGTGAAGGCTTTCTCGCACAGGACGTGCTTGCCGGCCTCGAGGGCGAGCCGCGCATTCTGGTAGTGGTGTGAGTGTGGTGTGGCGACGTAGATGATGTCGATGTTGGGGTCTTGGACGAGTTCCTCATAGGAACCGTATGCCTTTGCGTCTGAAGGGGCGTTGACCTCCTTGAGGAAGTCCTCCGCACGTGATTTCGACGAGGAGGAGGCTGCAGCGACGACAGTGTGCTTGACAGAGGTAACGCCACGGGTGGTTGGGTCCACAAGGAGGTCTCTCGTGCTGGGGGCTGTTAGTCGAGAGCTCTACGAAGTATGGTGAGGGGATCCGCGGGGGTACTCACAAGGTCAGGGCGATGCCTCCAGTTGCGAGGATTCCCCAGCGAATAGTCTGCGGAGACGACATTATTGCAATTGATATTGAATTACGCTTGGAAAGAGTGCAGAACGCGGTGGTCGAGACAGAGAACCGTGGAGCGGCTGGCTAATATAGCTACGCGGTCCCGTACACAGCTCAACGTCACTACGGCCACCATGCCGCTATCGCGAGCTCGTTGACCCCACTCTTGCCCCTCCCCACATAAGCGTCGCGAGCGCGGCGCCAGCGCTGCTCTCATTGGCGGCGCCAGCGACAGAGCTCAGCAACACAGATGAAGTTCTGCGGCAACAAATCCCGCTGATTGGCCACCGCAGAACTGTTCCAATTACCCTTTTGGGAAGCTGTAAGAGTTCGCTGCGCCGTGCGACTTTAGTAATTACAATAAAGCAACGCTTCGCGCCACGAAGAGCCTCACTTGCCCCAGCCGTCCGGCGTTAAGGACGGCAGTCATCAATCAGAAGTCATTGGTTTCTCCCCCACTCGATACTCCTAAACCGCGCGGACTTCTCGCCGACACGCTGCGATTACGTAGAACGATACGTTGCAGTACGTGGTGATGGAGCAAAGGGGGGGGGGGGGGGGGGGGGGGGGGGGGGGGGGGGCGTTTTTTTTTTGGGGGGGGGGGGGGGGGGGGGGGGGTTTGGTGTTGGTAGAAAGCGCCCCC
>JAFISE010000112.1:0-20993 GCA_022560025.1 Stagonosporopsis chrysanthemi | reverse complement strand
CCAAGCCGGCTGGCTCCCAGGGCGCCGAGGGCGCGAGGTGGACGGGGGGGGGTGGGGGGGGGGGGGGGGGGGGGGGGGGGGGGGGGGGGGGGGGGGGGGGGGGGGGGGCGAGAGACGTGGACGCATGATTATAATCCAGGGATTGGGGTGGAGTGAAGTTTTTGGATTTGGTAACAAAAGTCCCGCCTCCATTGTGCGACAGCGACAGCGACAGCGACAGTGATGGTTAGATGTGCACGCACACGCACACGCACACCACACTGGCAGCAACGAGGTTGCATAGTCCACAGCTCTTCATGCCTGAACCGAACCGCCGTGTCGTTGCTGCATGTCACACCAGGCCTATAGGCTCCTTTCTTTTCCACCTCGCAGCCTTTTTTCCCTCGCCCCCGTTTTTTAATTCTGTTCCTCGCCCTTTTTCTTTTCCTCCTCCCCCTACCTTTCCAAGACCCCTAGCCTCCGCCCAATACTCCCGAAACACACACAACTACAAAACAACACACTGCCGACCCACGTCACGCTCGCAATCTGCTCGTAGCTCACCACGCCCGCGAACAGCTCATCACCTCCGCTCACTCCGCGTGCACCTCCTCCACCCACTGCAGATGTTGCAGTCGTTGCAGTCGTTGCATTCCCACCAGAGCCCGAAGTCTGCGGGAACGGCAGGGCCGTGGGGTTGGAGAGGAGGAACATCAGGCTTGTGAGGAGGGAGGTAACGAGTAAGGAGAGGGAGAGGCCTGGTTTGCTGCGGTCGAGGATGTACCATAGGGCGGGGTTGACGAGGGCGAGAGTTAGGGTGAGTTGGAGGGTGGATTGCCAGGGGAGGCGGCGCTGGAACATGAATGTTAGTAGGGGGATTTCAGGGGGTGTTGTGTGAGGGGTGCTTAACGAGAGGGAGACATACAATAGCAAACGCGACGCCCACAAACGCCGCAACGCTGCGCACGACGTCGTTGATCTGCTCGCTGACGGGCACCTCGGCGTCGTCTTTCTCGTTTACTGCGGACTCGCCG
Organism: Stagonosporopsis chrysanthemi; assembly: GCA_022560025.1. Classification (NCBI taxonomy): domain Eukaryota; kingdom Fungi; phylum Ascomycota; class Dothideomycetes; order Pleosporales; family Didymellaceae; genus Stagonosporopsis; species Stagonosporopsis chrysanthemi. The sequence continues at coordinate 19,980 of JAFISE010000112.1, read as the reverse complement.
CCTGACACTGCGCCAGACGACGACGACGACGACGACGACGACGACGACGACGACGACAATGGTGACGACGGTGACGACGGCGGCGACGCATGCCGCCGCCACAGCAAATCCACATACGGCAGCAGACTCCCCAGCGCGACCCCCGCACACCCCCACGTCGCGACGTAGAACCAGCTCTGGCGGTCGACGCCGGCGACGTGCACGGCGGCCAGCTGGCGCGTGTCGTGCAGGTGGCTGACAATGGTGCCGTAGAAGACGCCGAAGGTGAAGAGCGCGACGAGTTTGGCGGCCAGCACGGAGTAGCGCGCGGGGGTGCTGCGGGCGCGGCGGTCCAGCCCAACCCGGCGGCGCGCGCTCGCTTTCCCTACTGTTGCTGTCCCTGTTGCTGTGGCTGTGGCTGTCCCTGTCCCTGTCACGGTCGCTTTCCCGCGCTGTGTCGACTTGGCCATGCTGAGACCCCCCTCCTCCCCTGCGCCGTCGTACACGCCCCCGCTCCACGCCATCCCCGTGTGCCCCGGCGTCTCGGCGCCCGTCCCCCACGGCGTCTCCGCGACGCTGGCCGCGCCGTGCGAGCTCGCGCCGACGTCGTCGTAGATGCCGAACAGCGTGCTGCTGTTCATGTTGAGGAAGCTCTTATTCTGGCGGGGGAGACGGGTGGTGGTGGCGGCCCCCTCGACGGGGGACTCTGGCGCATCTTCGCGGGCATTGTACGTGCGCAGCAGCCGGGCGTTGAGCTGGGCGAGGAAGTCGGAGCTGCGGGAGCTCTGGAGGTCGGAGGACGCGGGGGGCGAGAACGAGTGCGTGGGCGAGTCGGCGGCGTCCTGCAGGGCCTGGGGGGCAAAGGCGCGCCGCGGAACCGGGCGGTAGATGTGTGGGTGTTGGAGCGAGGGGGGCTCGTCGCTGGACGAGTCGGCCATGGCGAGGGCGGGAGTATGGTGTGCGTGCAGAGCAAAGCTAAAGCAATGCGCTGCGTATTACAACAACATAGAGTGAGTGAGTCAGAGTGAAGCCGTGTACGCAGAAGCAGCAGACTGCTGGAATGAATAAAGGAAAAGAGACGTCCGAGTGACCGTCTCCGCAATTAACAAGTCCCGTTCTGGAATGGAAGGTAGCTCGAAAGGATAATACTGCAGGGCCACTATTAGCAGCGCACGTGCAGGGCTGAGCGCGGCCCCGGCGGCCCCAAGACTCGCAAACAAACCTCGTATTGGAAATGCGCGTTCGCTATACGGCTGGTCTTGCGGGTGCAATTCAATAATCCACGAGAGGGGGGGGATTCACAGGTTAAAGTGATATAGTGGGCCCGCATCGGAATCTGACGTTGAGTGCCCACTGTTTGCTCAGGCGCGTGTCAGCTGGCTGGCTTTGCATGTGAAAGTCGGCTGACGCTCCCGGTGGTTGCGTGCAGATCAGTCACCTCCGCAGCGGCTGCATGTCGAGACCTCAACAAACATGACGGCAGGCGTCGCCTCTGGGCGTCTGAAAGGTACGCATCGGAATGGCACGCGTGTGCATGGTACATGTTCTCATTAGATCTGGCTTTTGTGGCTGCTCCCGCCCGGGTGCACGGCTGCTCCGTGGCTGTCCGGCGAGAACCAGTGCTTCGTCGTCTGTGGCTCCCAAGCCGCTATCTAGACCTCGTCTGCAGAAGCCCTTTCCGTCTATTCTCACATGCTGCGACCGACGCCAGCCCGAAATGCTCAAGAACGTAATGCACAGAATGCTGCCGTCGTGTAGTTGGCCGGCAGGTCGTTTCATCGTCTCCACTCGGCGCTTCCCCCAACTCCAAGATGCATACCTTGCGCTAGCACTTAATCGACGATAGGCTCGAGGATGTTGCCGCTGGGGAATGTTAGCATGACCGACTTCGAACAGAGCATGTGGGCCACTTACGCGACAATGTTGGCCCAACCAATGAGACGCCAGTGCTTCTCGATACGTCGGGACAGGGCCACCTTCTCACCGATCTCTGTGCAGGCGGGCGAGGTGAGGGTGAGACGGGCGGCGTCGGCCTTGACAGCAACCACCTTGGCACCAGTGGCAGTCGAGCCAATGTTGACCATGAGCACCTCGTTCTTCGCCAGCTTAGCGACCTTGGCCTGCTTGCCGTCGGCGGTCTTGACACCGAGCAGTCTTCGGAGGAGGAAGTAGTTGACCTCGATCTCGGTGTAAATGTTGGGGAGATGGCCGCGCAGGCCGAGGACGAAGCCGACCAGACGATCGGCACGGCAGAGGGTGGGGTCGACGCGGGTGCCGACACCGATGAGACCACCAGGCACAGCAAACTTCAGGTCGTTGTGCTCGGCGAACAGAGAGACGACCCTCGAGAAGATGGGCTTGCACTGGATCTTGCCCTGGTTGTCCTTGGACACGATACCGGGCCGGATCTCGACCTCGTCACCCAGCTTCAACACACCCGTCAGGATGGATCCACCGGCAACACCGCCCTTCAGCTCGTCAATCTCGGCACCAGGCTTGTTGACGTCGAAGGATCGGATGACGATCATGTGGGGCTTTGTGGTGAAGTCGCGGACGGGGACGGGGATCTTGCTGATGAGCTGCTCGCAGATGGCGTCGATGTTGAACTTGAGCTGGGCGGAGATGGGGATGACGGGCGAGCCGTCGGCGACGGTGCCGCGGATGAACTTGAGGATGGACTCGTAGTGGGCGGCGGCGCTGTCCTCCCGCATCAGGTCGACCTTGTTCTGCAGGATGATGATGTGGTTCAGCTTCATGATCTCGATGGCGGCCAAGTGCTCGCTGGTCTGCGGCTGGGGGCACGTCTCGTTGCCGGCAATCAGCAGCAGCGCGGCGTCCATGACGGCGGCGCCCGACAGCATGGTGCTCATGAGAATGTCGTGGCCGGGGCAGTCGACAAACGAGACGTGGCGCTTGAGGCGGTACTTGCCCTCGCAGCCGTCGCGCTCGCACGGCGGGTCGACCTCCTTCTCGCTCTTGTAGGACCGGTAGCATGTCGGGCGCGGGCACTCGGGGTTGTCGCACTGGTAGATCTTGGCATTGGCGTAGCCCAGCTTGATGGTGATGTTGCGCTCGAGCTCGTTCTTGAAGCGCACCGTCTGCACGCCCGAGATGGCCTTGACGACCGTCGACTTGCCGTGCGCGACGTGGCCAATGGTGCCGATGTTGATGGTGGCCTGGCGCGAGATGATCTCGGGCGACAGCGGGCTCAGCGTCGCGAAGTCGATTGTGCTGGGCTCGGGCTGCTCGCTGCGGCGGGTTAGCCATGGCTGCGCCGTCTTCCTCTCTCCTCTCCTCTCTCCTCTCTCCTCACACGGGGCGGGGCAGGGCGGGCTTACGGCAGCTCCGGGCGCTCGACCGGCACGGGCGCCTCTCTGGGCTTCTTCAGCGCCGACTTGGGCTTGCTCTCCTCGACCTCGTCCTCGGACTCGCTCTCGACGTCGTGGACGTCGCGGTGCTCGTGCTCCGACTCGGAATCCATGCTGGGCAGTGTGTCGTGGGCGGCCGGAGGGGGAGAATTAATGTGCAGAGTGCGCTGTGTGGGGGACGGGTCCTGCTGCTGGGGCGTCCGGGTGCGGGTGCTGGATGGCGGGCGTGGCTGTCGAGGCGGCGGCGACGTGCAGCTGTTTTCCAAGTTCCCACAGCACAGGCGAAAATGGGCGTTGACTCAGCACCTGCCCCGCCGCCCAGTCCGCGAGCACACGGCCGCCGCCTCAGCCCTCGCAGTGCGCACCTCGCAGTGCGCACCGCGCGCTACGGCGCCCAGTTGTTCCGGCCGGCGCGCCATAAAACCTCTGCGCCCGCCGCCGCTGCCCTCGCTCCATATTGAACAACGCAAATTCAACACACCTACTATAAAGCATTTTCTTTGGAGAGACCCGCCGCCCACGGGTGGTGCGAGGTTTCCATGAGCACGAAAACCGTCTGTAGAGTGGAGAGCAGAAACCTGGCTGATCTTGGGTGCGGTTGCCCCCGCTTTCGAGCACATGGGGGCGAGCGCAATGATTGACCGTACATATCGTCGACACGCGCGCTGTCTGCTATCGACCGTGCTGCCGTCGCCAGCCCTGGGCGCGACGGGGCTCGATGTAGATGGCAGCAGACGCTGCACCGGCGAGGCGCATCTCCGTCTTTGCCAAACCAACCACCGCAACTAAATATCGTCGAGACGGCGTCTCCATGTCTCGGCGACATTGTACTTGCGGCAGAACGACCATTGGCTCTTATAGACGTCTAGGACTTATTCTTCCGTTCCAAACGCGTTTCGAGGGGCCGAACATACCCTCTGCTTGCTCCTGTCTTGACTAGTCGACCCTCCCAGAACCTGCAGGAAGGAAGACAATCCCTCGTGCATGAAAGCGCTGTCAGGTTGTCTGCATGCAAAACCTCAGACAGGCTGCATGCAAGACCCTCCAACGTCGACATGTTGAGCGCAACGCCTCGCGCTCTGATAGGCCACGCCCTAGCACCATGCCTCACCACTCACAGCGCAACACAACACTGCTGCTTGACCACTGTTTGCGCACCCAGCACGCTCTTCATCGGTGAGCCACCATGCATATCCTTCTCTCTCACCTGAAGAGCATTTAAACCGACACAACACCACCACCTAACATTGTCTTCTCAGCCGTCTTTCCATCATATATTGAACCACCTTCCCTCTGTTCTGTCCTACGAACACCACCACTACTACTATCATCACCACATCACATCCATGCCCCACCCCAAGTCCTACACCAAATCCGCCTCCCCTCTCCCCCACAACCCCCTCTACCAATGCCCCCGCCCAGGCACACACCTCCAACCCACCCTCCCCCTTTCCACATATTACTGCCGCGCCCACGACCGCTACAAGACACAAAGGTGCCGTGTGCGCATCTACTGGCGCGGCAGGGGGGAGCGGTGCGTTGAGATGAGCGTGGAAGGGTTAGAGAGGTGTGAGGTGCATATGGGGCGAGGTGGTACTCTTGGGAGGATTGGGGTGCGAGATGAGGAAGGGGAGGGTGATGTGGGGGAGGGGAGTGTGGGGGCCGATGAAAGAGAAGAAGAAAGAGGTCAGATGCAGTGGGTGCGCGTCAAACCAGATATGGCGAGTTGGATCGCCACACCGGTATTCACGGCATTCGAGCACAGCGCCTTTGGAGCGATGGATGCACGATCGTTCAGCGGCGGGGGGGTTGGAGTAGAGCCGCGGTCTTCCGTGCGCGGGGTTCCTGTGGTTGGTGAAAGGGGTGCGATAGCGAGTGTAGCTCGCTATGATCGTGCCAGTCCCAGTCGGAAGCAAAGGGTGCGGGAGCGCGTCGACTCGATCTCTCCTCTCCCCTCGCCTATCCTGCGAACACACAAGTCAAAGCCTCAAACACCGTCTCCCCGTGACGGCGACGATGACGATGACTCTCTTCCATTGGACCCCACATCCAGCACCAGCACCAGCACCAGCACCACACCATCCACCCCTCTTTCCTCCACCGAAACGACCCCAAGTTCTCCACCCACCATCCCTACCTCCTCCTGCGCCTGGGAAACCATCCCTCTCCATCTCGACACACCCGACTCTCGCACCCCTCCCGCTGCGTCCCCCTCTCCGACTCTGTCTCTTCCACTACTACTACTACTACCACCATCATCATCACCATCATCATCACCACCATCATCATCATCACCACCATCATCATCACCACCATCATCGTCACCACCATCATCGTCACCACCAATATCAACAACGTCATCACTGTCATCAATTTCATCACCACCACCAGCCTACACCCCCCAATCCACCCGCTGCCCAATCTGTCTCGACCACCACCCCGCCCTCGAACACACCATGCGCACCGTCTCCGGGTGCGGACACGGCTATCGCGCGCTTTGTCTGAGGAAGGCAAGGAAGAGCCAAGAAGGCGGTGGGGATGGGGAGGTGGGGGATAACAGAGGGGTGGGGAGGAGGTGGAGGTGTGGGGGGTGTGAGGGGGAGTTTGGGGGGGGTTAGAGGGGGGATAAGGCGTAGAGGGGGGTAAGAAAGGGGAGGGAAGGGAAGGGAAGGGGGGAAGTTGTCTAAATAGGGAAACATTGGTATATACTGTGGTGTTGATGGGTGGGTAGCAGTTCTGTGAGTATATATATACAGTGATTATGTCTTTTGAACTTCGGGCTGTCTGGCAGACTAGGATGGTGTTTTTATCTCGCTGAACGCTACTGTTGCTTGCCGAAATAGATAGATAACTGCTCCTCCCGCTGAATTGATGAATAGCACTGGCTTCTGGTCAGCTACGTGGTTTGTGTGAGACCGTCTGCAGGTGCGGGGGAACAAGGGCTCTGGGCGCTTGCAAGAGCTGTACACTCGCTGATACTGTGGTGTGGGCTGATAAGTCTGTGGTCAGGGGTGGTCTGCAAATGTCACTGATTGTTTGTTGTAGAGGCGGTTCGAGCAAAATTTGCGGCTAGGATCTGGTGCTCGCGGTTAGGTTGTGGCCATTGGTTGTGCGGGTTGGATATCTGTGAGAGAGAAATAGAGGATGTGTTTCAATGAAATGTGGTATGAGATGAGGCTTCGAAGGGCCGGTGGTGCTCAGCGCTTTGAATAGCGATTCTCTGGTGAAAGTCAAGCTAAAAGGAAGCCTTCGGTAGTTGGGTAGGGGAGGCGGCAGGACAGGGATTTGGGCTGTTTCGTCACAATAGGGAGACGGTGTTGGGGGATTTCAAGAAAAGAAGAAAGAGGTCAGAGGCATGGTTGTTGTCAAAACGTGCGAACCAGCATAAACATGATGGAAGCTAACAACCCGTTGGTTGGAAGGAATATCCATTCATTGGGCAGCGATGCCCCCTTAGTGTAGTCGTTAGTTCGTAGCTTACAGTTGGAAGCCCCGATTCATTCCATCGAACAACACGTGTACTCACTAACATGTTTTCAAGGCCTTGCCTCAAGCTGTCTATAGACTTCCTGCCCAAGGGTTATCAAGTGGCTAGTTTGCATCGATTTGACAGGATGTAGGATGAAACTTTAGACAAGGACCACTTCTAACACTGCACTATGTATAAAGTGGTGTGCTATCAGTGTCTACGCCTATATACTGGTCTTAGGGTGGTCCGCAAATTCTGACAAGCACCTGAAAAGGAGAGGTCCTATGCAACAATAGCCTATGACCGGCTCAATTCAATCCATAAAGAAACGACTAGGTGGCTAGGGACAGCAGGGAGAAACGGGGGTGTGTAGTGAGCCGTTTTTTCGGGGCAGAGAAGCGAGTCGGGGAATAGGGGGTGGAGGACAATCAAGTGGGCGGGCTTGCCGCGTACCACAATTTAGTTCAATCTATATATAAAAGAGCCCACCCACCGTGGGTCCATCTCCAGCGAGAATCTCTTCCACAATCTGGTCTCTTCAGGCGCTGTCCCTGTGTGCCACCCCGGGTCCTGTAATTGCGCCATCTAGCCCTGCTCCACCTCTTATCGCGCACCCGCCAGCCATACAGCCATATGATTGTCCCAACTCATGCCTGCGTCCCCGTGGACCGTGGCGAATTGCCTGTCGCGTTCCTCGAACTCGGCGCGGTTGGGCGCGATGTCAAAGTGCCTCCACTCGCCACAATGCAGCTCTACTGCATGGATTGTCCACTCGCGAGTGCTTGTGAAGTTAGCGTCGCAGCCGTGGGATGGACACGCCATTTTCCCTTGGTTTCCGTGGCTGAAGTGCTGCTAGCCCACGGCTACAATCATGAGAGGCCATAATGCTGCTCTTCGGTAGAAGTTCTTGACCACATTGTGCTAGATCTCCTTCTAAAGGCCCACTGGCCCGTTGAAATGCTTCGGCGGCATGAGAACCGTCTTGTGAAGCCGGGGTAGCTCGACTCGGCGACACTCGCCATCTGCTCCAGCCTTGTACAGTGAGCGCTGCCACTTCGCTGTGGGCAACAGCCTGGGTCTGCTTAGATCGGCCGCAGGGAATTCTCCGAGCACAAGAGCAAACAACTCGATGTCGAGAGGACAAGCGTGGACGAGGACTCGAAGGGGTAGCGGAAAGGGCGCTGTGTCATCCCACCATGATGGATTTGGCGCAACCAAATTCAACACCACCCTCTTGGCGCTTGGAAACTGCCATTTGAACCTGCCTCAGAAGTCTGTGATCTGAGCTTGTTGTACGATTGTTTTACCATCTCCCGGTGCGCGGATGTATCCCTCGGTCCCAGATGAGTAGTCGATTTCGACATTTTGAACACGGGTTTGGAATGCACAGTCCCACCATGAATAGCCTGCACAGTCGTCGCCCTGCAGGAGCCAGCGAGCTAAAAAGATGTAATACGTGTACTGGTCTGTCCAAAGCAGTTTAGACGCTTCAAAGCGCATAGTGGAGGATGCTTGCGAAGCTTTGAAGAGGGCGCCAGGGGTGCAGAGCTCAAGCACACGGATCTGAAGCTCAGCTGGGAGGTAGAGAAATTGGGGGAATGAAGAGTGTGAGTGCTGCAAGGCGGTTGCTTCGGTCTCTTTACGAATATGTGAGCAGAACGGGGTTCGTTTCTCCCACTATTCGGTCATGTGGTCATCACTGTCTACATGAAAATTCTCATCTGTCATCAAAAAAATGCAGCTAATAGGTTGCACGCGTACTGACGTAACATGTCGCTCTCGCTAAATAGAAATACTCAGCCTGTTGAACAGAAAGACAGTCAGGACAAGAAGGGAAAGCAGGAAGCCATTTCTGACCGATTGCTGGGTGATAACTGGGTAACGACGTACAGGCAGCAGCCTGTAATAAGTGGAAAGGTGCATGCTGAGGTTCTGCAGTTGCAGCCTGATTGCGGCGTGGTGCATTTAAACAGCCTCGCGGATCTTATGCTAGTCCTGAAATGGCGATCCAGACCTGAGTGTATCTCAAGTGCTTGGTTGCCTTCAAATCATATGTGGTAGAAGTCCCGCGCAAGCTAGTCAGCGTCGAAGTATTCGAATGGCTCTCATAAGCTTCTGATATACAGTCATCCCATGCTGGAGATCCTCAAATTACAATAACGTCTTCCTCAACAGACTGTAAACTTTGCCAGAGAATTACGAGGACATTGGAGGGCTGCGTACGGACCGATTTCTCGCAATGGAGCCGTGACTTACTCAAAACTCTTCTTCCCGATCTGCTCCCACCACTCCTCCGTCCTCCTCCAGTCTTCGCAAAGCTCCGCACTCACACTAGCTGTCTTCTCGAATACCTCCTTCGCCTTGCTAGGCATCTTTGACATACCCTGCTGCCACAGCCCTGCAGTGAGTAGCACCCGCTTCCGCGTTTCTCCATGCGCCTCGTTCACGTGAGGTGTCGTATACGCCTTCCCAATGGCGAGAGCCCAGTCAAATGTTGAGAGAAGGCCGTAACGAATACGGTGGCGCAGCGCCGACATCGCTGCGTTCAAGAGTGGCGAGTCTTCGAGCTGGTACGCACACTCGATGATTGTGGAAAGTGTCTCCATATCTGACTCCGTTTTCGAGACGTCTGTGAGCTCGGGATGGGTAGGCGGCGCAGCAGCGTGTCGTAGTCGCTTCACTTTGGTCAAGACCAAACTGTGTCGGTACCAGAAGTCGACGATGCAGTCCATGGTGTATGGGGTTGTGCCGTGCGCCATGACTGTGTGAATGACCTTGGGTTCCTGAGACAACTTCAGTGAAGACTCGAGGAATTGTGAGACGGGTGACGAACTTCTCTCTCAAGGCCGCGCTTCAGTAACTCTGCTGTTTGCGTTACGTAGCTGGCAGGGAGACGCCAGATTGCGCCGTTGCAGTGGAACTCGAATAGAACCCCTGCGCCGTGCTCCACCACGTACATCGCGCGCCTGGATGGATCAGCTTCAGTGTTATCGCTGGATTAGCTGGCTTACTCATTGCGAAGCCTCTTGCTTTCTCCTTTCGTACTCTTCAAGTTGCCATCCAGCAACTCTTGGTCGAGATGCGCGACGTCCCAGGGCTGCTCAATGCCTTTCATAGGCGAGAAAGTGATGTCTTGAGCCATAGCTAAAAGTAGAGATACCGAGCTCGAGTCAAGATAGCAAACAAAAACAGGTGTGGCGGGCGGCAATAATCTCTACGCCGGCACAAACGCGGCCTTACGTTTGTGTGAAGGCAAGTGAAAGTAAGTCTATGCAGCAAAAAGAGAATACAACGCAAAAACGATAACCTATACGCACTTCGAACTCGCGACAGTTCGAGAGCTAGAGGGAAGTATCCCAAAAAAAATCACAACCATCCACCGTATCAACGCGTGGACTAAGGGAGACATCTCGCTTAGTACTTCGTACTGATTGCGACCAACGTTTTGTTGATGACAGCACGTTGAATTCAAAACAATATATCGGCATTAGATTTTGACTTTGTTGTGTGTGCACCTCTGCCCTCCCACGCAGGCGCACTTCCCGCCTTCGAAAGCTGCCTTTCACTGACACATAGCTCAACAAGCAAGGAGCCAAAGCATCACCGAAGATTGAGATACGGCCGGGCTTCTAAAACACAACAGATTGCTTGAGCAAAGGTCTGCAAGTGTGCCTCAAAAGGCTGTGCATCTCTTAGCGAACTCTCTCACCTACAGTCCTCCACCAGTGACTTGAACATTTGAGCTACTCCTGCGCTTCGTGAGCACACTTGGCAATGAGCGAGCAATATTCCGAGTCTCCATGAGCCTTCGAGTGTACAGATGTTGATGTGAGTTAGCAGCTGCATAGTTTTATAACGCTGCCTATGACTTTCTTGGACCACTCGTCTATGCAAGTCTAACCCACCGATCTATCACCACACCACCCTTCAACCTTTCAACCCTCGACACCTACGCACTCTTCTTCGCCGGAATCTGCTTATTCGCCTCCTCCACTTCCTCAACCTGCGGCTCCCTCTCCACCCCGTCCTGGACCTCAGGCGGGAAATCCCCCTCCACAATCCCAAACACGCCGACATCACTCCTCCCCATCCCACCTCCCCGCTGCTCCGTCTCCTCCCACTCCTTCAACACAAACCGCCCCTGCCTCTCCATCTCCTCCTCATCAAAGTCAAAAACACGCCAGTCGGCATTGAAAAACATGCGATTACACACCGCGGTGCGCAAAAACCCCGAATGCGTCACAACAGCAATAACCTCCTCAGGCCTGGCATACAAATCCCTGAGACACGTCTGTCCGCGCGCCAGGATCGCTTTCTGCGTAAACGCATAGGGATTCGTGGCGAGATGGCTCGTCTTGTCCGGGTACAGGGGGTCGACGGCGGAGAAATCGTACTGCGGGAACTCGTTGGAGATGACGTCCATGGGGTTGCCCGTGTCGCAGGGCTTGTCGGCGTTTTCGTGCCAGTTGGCGTCGGGCAGCACGGGGACGCCCTTTTTGATTAGGAAGTCCAGGCCGATGGTCATGGTTTCTAGGGTGCGGCGCATGGGGCTTACGACGATGAGGGAGGTTTTGTTGGCGAGCTCGCTTGCTTTCAGGCTCGAGTGCAATTCAGAGCTTTGTTGGCGGCCAAGGTCGGTTAGTGGGGGGTCGTGGATGGACTGTGGTGTGTTAGGGGATTGATGATATGGTGACTCTGACTACATGGCCGAAGCGTACCCAGTCGCTGGTTGCATTGTGCAGTGCTTGTGCATGGCGAATGAGGATGAGTGTCGGCGGCATGTTGAGTTTACAGAGCGTTCATTCAGATTGAGGGGTCTCTAAAATAATATGGTTGTTGGTCGAGCATGGGTTTTAATGGCCACGAGGTGGTTGTCGGCGTTTGACTGGTGAATGACGCACTGCCCCACTCAATCCGCTAGCTGCGACTTTCGGCAGAACAACGCTCGTGTCAGACAGGCTTGATCTTCGAGCCAGATGTCTTTGTAAGGCTTTATACACACCGCCTGTTTTGTCAGTATGGGAATTCATAGAACAAACGCGGATGGAACGCGAAACAGATGCGAGGGCTTCGTAATTGTGCTTCGTTGAGCAGTTCGTTATCGTGGTTGACCGTCTATGGTGTGCCAATGCTGTAGTGTGGGATGCCCCTGACCATGGTCTACTCCTGCATCTTCTCTTCCTCCTCCTCATCGTCGTCATCGCCCTCGAGCGCCTTCTTTGCCAGCCGCTCAGCCTCTTCCTTGATGTCCTTCGGTACCTCCTCGTGCCTGCCCTTGGTCGGACCGTCCAGGTTGCTGATCCAGGTCAGCTCCAGCTCGAATTCCTTGTCCTTGTTGTCATCGTGTGCGACGTAGATGATGCGTGCGGCCTCCTTGACTCCATCGAGTAGCGACAGCTCACCGTCAGCGAGGTTGAGCTTCTCGAGTTCGGACTTGGCGGCCTGGCGACCCTTGCCGGTAGCGGCGCCGTAGTAGCCCTGTGTCACGCATTAGTTCTGCGCAAGTGTATCGAAGAAAGCGACTTACCCAGTACAGACCACTCGGCTCGATCATGTACAGAGAAGGCCCACCGTGCTTCGCGCCCTCCTTCTTGCCGCCCGAGCCGGCCTTTGGCCCTGAACCCACTTGTGCGTCTACGGGCAGCTCTGCTTCCGAGTCCCAACCGGCAAGGATGGCTGTAATACCAAAGGGGCGCACACTGGAGTAGAGGGTGTATGCTTGAGCATAGCTTCCCATGCGGTCGGCGAGCGAGGCAACGGGGATGGGCGCCTTGTACAACTGCCGCCATTGGGCCGCTTCGTCGCGGGCTCTGGAGACGAAGTGGCGACCATCGGGGAGGAGACCTGAGGAGACAATGCCCATGTTCCTGTCAACTGTTGCTATCCTCTTGTTGGCGCCTGCCTTGAGCAGCTTGCTGGTGACGAGCTTCTCCAGAGCCAGGACGACGCCATCCTTGCACCTGATTCCGACTGCTGTGCCGCCATTCTCTACCGCCTTGACCGCGTACTCGACCTGGAAGAGTAAGCTGTTGCACTTGGGCCATTGCAATGCAGAGAGAGTACCTGGAAGTTACGGCCATCAGGAGAGAAGACCGAGTTGGACAGGTCGTAACCCGTGCCTATCGACGTCTGCGTAGCTGTTAGCATGGATGATGCGCAAACACGGCGGCGGCGGGGCTGACCATGGCGGAGGCGAGGGGTGTGAATGTAGAGGTCTATGCAGAGTGCTTCGAGCGTGCGGACGAAGCTGGTCGACGAAAGTGATTGCGTGGGTGGAATGCGGGCTGATCTGCGGAGCTCGGTGATGGTGTTGATGCAGGCAGTTGCGTTGCGTGTTGGAGCTCACAGCGCCTTCGAGCTAGCGCGCAGTGGCCCTTGCTCAGTAATGTGGCGCCTGAGCATTCAGGCAGAACCCGCCCCATAACCCCCGCCATGTGCCCGGACGAGGGGCACTTTTGGTTCAGCGATGCAACAGATCTCGCCAGGGGCTGCTGGCTACTGATACCCAGCAATACTGACACTGACACTGTCCGCAAGAGCATCGGCGAGTAGCTTCCACACCGGAGCTCTCACGCGCCTTCAGCCGTAGCGATCCAATCGTGATCCAGGCCGCCTCGAAGACTGGCTCCGCTTCAGCACGTTTGATGAGTTGTCGACACAATTTGCAGGCTCCAGCTGCGACCCATTGGCTCTCCGCCTGTTAGCCGAATGGTTTATGTTTCGAGCTGCTGCTAACTGGACGTGGGCGACGAAATCATCCCGTCTTTTTCTCTACGCGGACCCAACCGCATGACCCATCACCTGCGCGCTACACGGTACTTATAGAACTACAGCCTCGCCGCCCCTGGCTGCCCTCTCACAATCGTCCTCCGCATTGCGTCTGTCTCCCTGTTACTGACGCCGCAGCCCCTTTCTTAGCCCAGACGCCTGTGGAGAGCTCCAACAAAGACGCCGTTGTTGCAGGTCCCGTCATCAGCGCCCAACCGAATTTGCCAAGCGTCACCAAACTGCAATACTGTATCGACACTTCTCTCAGGATCCAGCTCGACAATCTCAAGCTCATAAGCCTGTTCGAATACCCTGCCACAGTCAATACTGACGTCTGTTTTCGACAAGTTGGTGCATTTGGCGGACCATCACACTCAGCCAACCCTTGCACTGCCGGCGACCGTACCTGTATCAACAGATGCAGCCAATGCTCGTTCACTACTGCGACTGTACTTATAACACAGCTGTACCCTACAGCCCATCAGCCTTCTCCCAGAATATTGCCTGCTCACACGTAAGATCGTCCACCACCTGACATGTCGATAAACTGACCATTACGTCATAGTGTGGCTCAATATCAACGGGCATCAACGTTCGATCAAAAGTCGAGGAAGAAGCAAAGATGCAGCAGGACGAGCTCACACAGCTGTTCGCGGCTAATATGCACCTGTCTCAGAATGCACCAAAGCAGATGCAGCAGCAGCAGCAGCAGCAGCAGCCTGAGCCAGTCCAGCAGCACATGGAGCCAGAAGCACCCAAGACGATAGTCTATGCTTCGAGCCACTACACGCATTCACACCATGTTGTACCAACTCGCAGCGTCTCTGAACCTCCAGCGAAGAGGCACATCGAGCTTTCTGAGTTAGGGGCGATTCTCCTGCGTAACAGCATCAACCCTGAGTTACTGTTCCCATCCCAAATCGAGCTCTTCCAGAATGCAGATGATGACCAGCGATTACGGCTGCTCGAGTTATGGCGCATCTCACCGCCACAGGGCCGTCAGGGTTACCCAGCAGACACGGAGTACAATCTGTCGAGACAGCTGTACGACTGGCCCCCTACGAGTCTGGCACAAGAAGAGACTATGGCGAAGTTGCGCTACGAGCGGACGCAGCAAGAGCAGCAGAAAGCCCGTGAGCTCAGTGCCTCACCACAGGTCGCCGAGCCGTACATGATGTCTGGCTATGACATGCTCGCAAAGCGCGAGTACGAGCAGTCAGCGAAGGAGACTACTTACAACCAGGCAACAGACCCGGTGTATAACAGTGTTGGTGGCAGTGGGTTGTGGCAGAAGGACGACAGCATCTCCAACATGGAGAACAACTACGGCGCTTTCGCGTACGCGCGGGAGTATGGCTTCCAGCAGCCTATGTACGCCGATGAGGAGATGGTTATGTGAGAGGTTGATTGGTTAGTCGACCGACATTTGATGCTTCGGCAACGAGAGCGGGCTTTGTAGCCATTACGACAGCATGAAGGCGTTTAACTTTTCTGCTTGCAGGCATTGTTAGGATGAGGACTCGCTGCACTACTAGGATACCCCACTTCAGCACACAGCACACGTTCAAGACTTTGTAGATGATCAATGGATATTTGTTGCTGCATCGCGGTAGCCCTTTCTTCCTCACACATGCACTCCCTGATATGATACAAAGCAGGATGTCGATGTCGACGTCGACGTCGACCTGCTTGAACGCCATGGCAATATGCTCCACCATCCCAACACACCATCCCAACACATAGATATACACAAGCCCAGAGCAAATCCTGCTCCAAGCCAGTCCCCTTGGATCCGTCTACCTCTTTGCCTTCCCGCTCGGCCACTTCTTCCATCCACGACCATGACCTTTCTGCAAGACGGTCAGCACGCCCACTCCAGCACAGCTCGCACAATGCACATACCTGTTTCCACTCCTGGATCAAGCGGGGCATATCCAGCATAGCCTGCCTCCTCATCTCCAGACGGCCCTTCATGGTCCTCTCCCACAGCTTTCCCTTGACCTTCTGGCCCTCGCCCGTGCCCTTGACCGTCAGCCCGCGCTCCAGGCGCCGCGCCTCCTTCTCGCCGGGCTTCTTGATCGTCCACGGCAGCAAATCCACCACGCCATGCGCGCTCGCTAGCTTCACAAGGTCGGCTTGCTTGCGCAGCCCGTAGACGGGGCCGTGCCAGCGCCCCGTGGTGAAGTTTTTGGTCGGCTGGAATGGGTTCGGGAAAGGGAGGGCGTCGGCGGCTGCGGGGCTGCTTGGGCTGGCTAAGACGTCTGGTGGGGGGGTCTGTGTGATAGGCGCATTGGCGTCGGTGGGTGGTGTGGTGGTGGTGGTGGTGGTGGTGGTGGTGGATGTTGTGTCTGGGGCCGCGGCGATTTGCGATGTGATGGATGGGAAGAGCTGGGGCGGCGGGTAGCGCTGGAAGAAGCGCAGCAGCCGCGGGGGCAGCGTCTTTGCGAGCTCGACGGTCTGCGGTGTCGCCATGTCGGAGGGGTGGGGGGCACTGCGGTGCGGGATGGATATGCGCGCGTTGTACTTGGTGGATGGGAACTTTTGGTGCCAAGGCGGAGAAGCGACGACTGGTAGCGCGCGCCGTGTTGGTTGGCGGGCGACCGAGCTCTCGCCGCGTTAGCTGTTGCTACCTTGAGCATCATCAACCGCATCGTCCCCTCCCCGTCCCCCCCTCCCCCCGCCTTTTTTGCTTTCACACCGTCTATCGCCTTCAGGGTACCTTCACGCATTCCGGCGGAGACACTACACACGACCAAGGAGGTTGCCAGGATACAGACACAGCCATGGTGAGCTCCCCCACGCCGTGGCATCTCGTGCATAGCTAACAGCGCCAGTCGTCCCCGTTCTCGATAAGTACGATGGCCCCGCAAACACACGACGTCCTGTAGGCTAACCACACCAGACGGCGGTGCCTGCGTGGCCATGGTCGGCAAGGACTGCGTCGCCATCGCCTGCGACCTGCGCCTCGGCATGCAAGCGCTCACAGTGAGCAACAACTTCCCCAAGATCTTCCAGTACGGCGACGTCTTCCTGGGCCTGACGGGCCTGGCCACGGACGTGTCGACCGTGTCCGACCTGTTCCGCTACAAAGTCAACATGTACCGCCTGCGCGAGGAGCGCAACATCGCGCCCCAGACCATGGCCAACCTCGTGTCGTCGTCGCTGTACGAGAAGCGCTTCGGCCCGTACTTTGTCAGCCCCGTCATTGCGGGCATCAACCAGACAACGGGGAAGCCCTTCATCTGCGGCTTCGACAGCATTGGGTGCATCGACTTTGCAAAGGACTTTATTGTCAGCGGAACGGCGAGCGACCAGCTGTTTGGCACATGCGAGGGCCTGTGGGAGCCGGATCTGGTGGGTTCATGTAGATTGCAAGGCATAGCAGTCTTCGGCTAACTCAGGACAGGGCCCTGAGGATCTCTTCGAGACCGTCTCACAAGCGCTGCTGAACGCCGTCGACCGCGACGCGCTGTCCGGCTGGGGCGCCCACGTCTACATCATCGAGAAGGACAAGGTCACCAAGCGGTTATTGAAGGGCAGGCAGGACTGAGTGGGGCGATGGAACGCGGTGGCGCTACGACATCTACGACCTCGAGGCCGAGGCTGGCGTGCGACAGGCACCAGGCAGGAGGCTTCAACATTACGACATGACATGCACGGCATTTGTATCACATGGATGCTGCTATGGATGCTCACGGGAGCATGGTGCAGGGTAGAGCTGCAATAGATTGGTCACTACCTGAGATGAGACTCTGCCGTGCAATTATGACAGTAATTAAAGTGTAAATCTTGCTGTTGAGGCTCCATGGTGTATAGTCATCGAGTGACGTGCACGTGAACCGTGCCTAATCGCCTTCTATCGTATCGCATTCGCGCTCCAACGACGAGCTCGAAACTTTCACGCGCGACCCTTGCAACTGCAACAACAACCCCAGGCGACCCGATACCCACCCCGACGCACACCGGGACAGTCGCCTCTCTGCTACCCACGCCCAGTCACATCGAGGTTTCCTGCAGCATGGATTATCCACCACCGCCTCCACCTCCGCTCGACGACGCTCCGCCCCCGCCGCCGCCCAGCTCGGATGCGCCCCCACCCCCGCCACCGCCAGAGGAAGAGTCGCTCGGCCCAGCGCTGCTGCCAAAGAAGGTGAAAAAAGGCTGGGCGTCACAGAAGAAGCAGCCGCCGAGCATAGACGACATCCTCAAAGCAAAGCGCGAGAAAGAGGCCGCTGCCGCCAAGCCAAAGTTCCTCTCCAAAGCAGAGCGGGAGCGCCTTGCGCTGGAGAAGCGACAGAAGGAGGTGGAAGATGCGCGGAAAAGGCGTGAGGGCGCGGGTGCAGCGGCGAATGGGAACGGAGCAGCACAGAATGGGCACGCATCCAATGGCACGCGCAACGGGACACAGAACGGCACATCTTCGATACCCACTGGCCCGCGGTCTATGAGGTACGACGCCCCGACTGGACAAGGCCAAGGGCAAGGACGGGATGGGCCGAAGGGCAGAGACATGGCGCCTCCGCCTGCGCCGGACAAGAAGGGAGGCAAGCGACCGCCGCCCGAGGATACGGAGGCTGCCTTGACCAGGACGCGGTACATGGGCGCCGAGCAGAACCAGTCGACGTTTTCGGCGAAGAAGAAGCGCAAGCGCACAACAGAGAAGAAGTTCAACTTTGAGTGGAACGAAGAGGAGGACACCAGCTACGACTACAACCCCATCTACCAGCAAAAGGCTGAGGCCAACTTCTTCGGGCGCGGCAAGCTGGGCGGCTTCACAGAGGACATGACAGAGCGCAGCACACAGCAGTTCATCGAGGCCATGATCGAGCGCGACCCTGAGTCTGGGCGAGCGCGCGCCGAGGCCATCCTCGAGATGGAGAGGCGGCGGAAGGAGGACGGCAGCCGCGCACAGCTTGACAAGCACTGGAGCGAGAAGAAACTGGAGCACATGCGCGAGCGCGACTGGCGCATCTTCAAGGAGGACTTCAACATTGCCACAAAGGGCGGTGCGATACCCAACCCCATGCGCAACTGGCAGGAAGCCGGCTTACCGGACAACCTCATGCGGATTGTGGACCAGGTTGGTTATAATGAGCCTTCGGCCATCCAGCGCGCTGCCATTCCTATTGCCCTGCAATGCCGCGATTTGATCGGTGTCGCCGTCACAGGTTCTGGTAAAACAGCAGCCTTCATCTTGCCACTTCTCGTCTACATCTCCCAGCTACCTCCTCTCGGCGCAGCGAACCGCAACGACGGCCCCTACGCTCTTGTCCTCGCCCCGACCCGCGAACTGGCGCAGCAGATCGAAGTCGAGGCCAAGAAGTTCGCCAACCCCCTCGGCTTCAAGACCGCCGTCATCGTCGGTGGCCACTCCATCGAAGAGCAAGCCTTCCAGATGCGCGACGGCTGCGAAATCATCATCGCCACCCCCGGCCGTCTCGTCGACTGCATCGAGCGCCGCGTCCTCGTTCTCTCGCAGTGCGCCTACGTGATCATGGACGAAGCCGACCGCATGATCGACATGGGCTTCGAGGAGCCCGTCAACAAGATCCTCGACGCCCTCCCCGTCGGCAACGAAAAACCCGACACCGACCTCGCCGAAGACCCGGACGCCATGAAGCGCGGCATGTACCGCCAAACCATGATGTACACGGCCACGATGCCGACCGCCGTCGAGCGCATCGCCCGCAAATACCTCCGACGCCCCGCCATCGTCACCATCGGCAACGCCGGCGAAGCCGTCGAAACCGTCGAACAGCGCGTGGAATTCATCCCCGGCGAAGAAAAGCGCAAAAAGCGCCTCTCCGACATCCTGCACTCTGGCGAGTTCGCGGCCCCCATCATCGTCTTCGTCAACATCAAGCGCAACTGCGACGCCATCGCGCGCGACATCAAACACATGGGCTTCAGCGCCGTCACACTGCACGGCTCCAAAACGCAAGAACAGCGCGAAGCCGCACTCCTCTCCCTCCGCGACGGCCGCGTCGACGTCCTCGTCGCCACCGACCTCGCCGGCCGCGGCATCGACGTCCAGGACGTCTCGCTCGTCGTCAACTTCAACATGGCCACCAACATCGAGTCGTACACGCATCGCATTGGGCGCACGGGCCGCGCGGGCAAGAGCGGAGTCGCCATCACGTTCTGCGGGAATGAGGATGCAGATGTCCTGTATGACCTGAAGCAGATGCTGTCCAAGAGCCAGATTAGTAAGGTCCCTGAGGAGCTGAGGAAACATGAGGCGGCGCAGCAGAAGGGCGGGCGGAGGAAGGAGGGGAAGAGTGTGTTGACGTAGTGGGGGGGGGGGGGGGGGGGGGTAAAGCTACTACTACTACTACTACTACTACTACTACTACTACTACTACTACTACTACTACTACTACTACTACTACTACTACT
>JAFISE010000111.1:0-110235 GCA_022560025.1 Stagonosporopsis chrysanthemi | reverse complement strand
TAAAAACACGCAGACAACTGCTAGTACTTTATAGTATTCTATAGCTGTTCTTTATTAGGTTTAGAGCTTAACTAAGAGATCTATAACAAAGAGCTCTTTACTATTCTCTAAGCTTTTAACAAGTAAAGAGCTAAGCTAATATCTATACTAAATTAGATCTGTATCTACTCTAACTACTATTCTTTAGAATATTTTATAACTACTAAAGTCTTAAATACTTAACAAGCTAGGTAAGTAGAGGCACTTGCTCTGTTTAACTTCTAAATTAAGTATACCTTAGAGAAGAATAATAAAAGAGTAGATATTTTTAGCTAAAGAGAGCAAGACCTAGCTAACCTTAAGTTAGCTTAGAAAGATAACTACTTCTAAGTAATACTAAGACCTTATTAGCTTTATAGCTGTATTAACTCTAACCTTGCCTAAGTCTACTTTTTATATTTCTTAGTCTCTGCTATCTGCACGTTGCAACCTAAGATATAGTTAGACTTATTAAAGCTAATTAAAGCTGTGCTAAGATATAATTGCTAAGCTTTTAAAAAAGAGTATAAATTGCTAGCTCTTAGCTATTAAATCTATAATAGTCTGCTTCTATACTAAGATTGTCTGTATATAGTTCTAGACTTAGTGCTGTGTACTTGCCTTATTTAAGAAGCTTATAACTAAGTATCTACTGCTTACCTAAGTATAAAGAAAACCTACTAGCTACTATCTTAATAGTATTACTAGCAAGGCATAGGTACTAGCTATAAATAATATGTGTAAAACTATATCTTCTGTTACTGTAGGTATCTAAAGTAGACTTAACTCTGCAAGTACCTTTACCTACTACTTATCTCTAATTAACCTATATAGTACCTATATATAGATTTTAAGAATTTTCTAAAAGATAAAGCTAGATACAATTAGATACTTGTTATTATTAACTACTTAATAAAATAAGCAATTACTATTCTATACTATAAGATAATAACTATACAAGAAATAGCTTTCTTATTTATCTAATAAGTTTATTATTTTAGTTATACTCTTAAGTTAATAGTTTCTAATTGTAAACCTTAGTTTGTATCCTGTTTCTAGTCTAAGTTCTGTTAGATTATTAGCGTTAAAGTTAAGCTTTCTACTGCCTACTATAAAAAAACTAACAGCTAAACAGAGATTATAAATAAGTATATTAACTAGTAGCTATAACTGTTTGTAATATACTATTAAGATAACTAGTCTAAATTACTACTACTTATTAACTGCGTACAGCTTACTTTACTTTATTCTAGTATTAGAATAACTCTCTATTAAGTATTGTTTAGAAGCAAACCTAGACAGAGCTAGTAGTAAAATAGATCTAATACAGATACAACTCTTTGTAATAACTTAAACTACTAGAATGCACTTACTCTAGCAACTTATATATACTAAGCCTAGAAGGTAGCTAAAAAAAATATAGAAAAGGTATAGCTGCAAATAAGAGCTACTAAGGACAAGCACTGTAGTTTAGTTAACTAGGTAGTAAGTAATAAAGTATACTTATTAACTAGAAACTTAGCTGTTAAGCGTCCTAGCTAAAAGCTATCTAACCTATAGAAAGGTCTGTTTAAAGTTCTTAAGCAAGTTAGTTATTTATAGTATTTAAAACTTCCTTCTAGCTTACAAATCTATAATGTCTTTACTCTAGATATACTCTATAAAGACCTAGCAGACCTTCTACCTAGACAAGAAGCTCTAAAACTCTTAGGTATTCTAATTTAAAGAGTTAAAGAATAGAAAGTACAAGAAATACTTATAAGTAAGCTAGTTTAACAATACTTAAAGTACTGTGTAAGTTAGCTAGGACATAACCTTAACTTTACTTAGTACTTAGTAAAAAACTTTAAAAACACTCTCTATAAGCTAAGAGCGTTTTATAATAAGTATCTATAATTACTAAGTCTTTTAAAGTAGTTACTAAATTAGATTAAATCTTAGGAAGAAAACAGCTAGTAACAGTTTAAGTAAGCACGTTATAAATTTAAAAGATAAAGAAGACCTAGACTACTCTAAACTTCTACTAACCTAGCTAAGTAATAAAGAAAAATATCTACTCTACTATATATATAGTAATTAAGCTAGAGCTTTACTAATGTTACTTATCTCTTCTTTAGCGTCTACTAGAAGAGTATCTAAATTAGCTAATACTTTTTTAGGTACTAACTTTCTTAAGCTCTTGCTCTTAGTACTCTGCTGTAGAGCCTTAACTACTAAAGCCTGCAAGAATACTACTACTTACCTTAGCTCTGCTACCTTATTATACAGAGACTTTACCTGTATAGTAAGTACTTTTATTACTTCTATTAAGGCCTAATTAGTAACAAGCTAGATATAGTACTAATAAAGTAATATATTAGTAGCTAACACCTTTTTAAGCTGTGCAGTTACTACTTACACTATACTTACTAAGGCATAAGCTAACTAATAGAAGTTATCTTAAGTAGTCTTACAAACAGCTTATATAGCTGTTACCTTTAGCTCTTTTAACTCTCTACTTTCTTCTACTATAGCTTCTTTTTACACAACAAGGTTACCTTAAAAAGTATTGTACTTAAGTCTAATATAAATTAGTACTTATTTAAAAGTTAGCCTAAAGACTAATAGGAAGAAAGTAATAGTAATTAAACTAGACAACACTTCTTATTCTAAAGTGTGTAATAAGTACACTTTAATAATAATACTTTATTAAAGGTATATACTACTATATTCTTCTATACAAAGGCCTAAATTAAACAAAGGTAGATAACTTAATAGGCTACTGTAAGAGCGCTAGAAGAGACAGGTATTAGTATAGCAACTAAAAAACAAGCCTAGTAATAGTTAGTAGTAATTAGATAAAGTTGTTTAAAGTACTTATAGTAAGAATTAGTGTCTGTTAGAGAATAGAAACAAGCAGAGTACGCGTTGTTTACTTAAGAAGCACGCTGTAAGCAATTTAATCTAATTAGAAAGTAGATTAAACACGTTTTTACAGTTACTATAACTTTAGTAAAAGCTACTCTGTTAGCACAGGCTCTTATAATAGCTATAAGCCTAGTAACAATCTAATTTACCTAGTTATTGTTACTAGAAAGCTTGCCTAGGACAGATAAGTACAAGGTAGCTAATATAGGTTGTGCAGCAAAACCTAAATAGAAGTTAACAATAGTAAAGGAAGACTAGAGTCTTAAGACAGATAGAAGTTAGATATATTTTACACTCTCTTAAAGTTTAAACCTTTATAGTACAAGAATTTTCTTTATAATTTTGCAGAATTAGAGACAATCTGCCTATAAGGAGGAGAGTAATGTAAGAACAAGCCTAGTTCTTTAAGCCTACCTTACACTACCTAACAACTACCTAACTTAGATCTGTCTTCTAACTGCTCTTTAGTACAGTCTTCCCTAAGCTCCTAGGTATAAGAGGAGAAGCCTCTACAGAGTTTAGATAGATAGTTTTAAAGTATCCTTTTGTACAAGACCTATAGGAATAGAGATCTTGTCCTGCAGTTTATCCTAGTGCTCCTATACACCTTGTAGCAGATACCTATGCGATTTAGACCCTTCTAGCATCCTGTGTCGTTACATGTATCGTGCTTGTTAAAATGTATGGACCCCCCTTCATCTGGTAAACCACGTCAAGAACGGCTCCTGACTAGCTGACTATAGCTTGCAACCAATTAGAAGTAAGACACAGCCTAGCGTACCGGATTTAGGGGGGTCCGCACATTTCAACAACTATTATATACAAATAGTAAAACCTAAGAAAGTTAAGTGTATAGATTAATAAGCAAGAACAAGCTAATAAGTATATACTAGACGGCTATAGATCTAGTGTTAGATGTACAGGCTTATAGCAGTGAAGTAAGTCTTATCTAGAAGTCCTCTTTGTACTTTGCTTCTGTATAAGCAACCTGCTCACCCTTGTACGTGACGAAGTATTCAAGCGTGGTGTTGTCAAGTCGGATGCAGAAGTCAAATTGAGCAGTTCTCCATTTCTGCCTAGTCATTTTGTCTTTGAAGCTTCTTTCTGCCCACAGCTTTGACCGTTGCACTTTGTATTCGACCTTACAGAGTTCCTTGACACCTGTGTTAACAATCAGCATTGTCTCGAACCTCACCTCGTCTTACTTACTTGGCTCGGCCCTCGTCGGTGGTACGTTGTCGGCGCAGTAGTATAGGATACTCGAGAAATCCCATGTCTGGTCGTCTAAGATGACATCAAGGAAGCCAGCTTGGACGTCCTCTGACAGAGTGACGTGCAGCTCTTTGCCCTCTTCGATCTTCTCGCCTTTTCTCAGTTTCCAAATCATCTGATTACGAGCCCGATAGTCTCCTTGTCGATCCCAGAATCCGTCTTTCGCCAAGTGGCCTTTGGAAATATCGAAGATCTCGGTACACATGATGCCGTAGCTGTACCGTGCAATTCGCGATTTCACCGTCCTTTTGGGAACTGGGCTTCCGGCTCCCTGAGAATGTTCGAGACCCCACATTGTTGCGCCACGACAGATGGATGACCACCTGACTTCGTCAGTAAGGCTTTATACTAATCATTGACAGCATCGAATACCCTCCGTTGGTCTGGAGGACCTTTGTACCGGCTGACTTGTACGTCTCGTTCAGTCGTTTGTGCAGATATCGGTTCGTGCCGAAGCCGCCGACCAGTAAGATTGCCTGAGTAGTTTCTTCAGCGATACACAGGGAGAAAATGTTTGTTTCGCTAACCTTAACATTCTTACCTGCGTCCGAGACTTGATCGACTTGCTTCTCGACCAGACGCTCGATCTGACCTATGACATGGTCGAAGATAGTTTTGAGTGTTGTTCTGTTCTTCTTGTTAATCTTGCACGTTAACATATGTCAGTCACTAACGATTTCAGAGTAATCATCTCCCCCTCTATCCCTACAGACGAATCGTCCTTCACGTCTTGCAGCTCTACCATGAACTCACGGGTATCGCCAGTATAGCCCCGTTTGATGGACATTTCGAATTCGTGCATCATTTTCTGCTTCGACCGGGGCTTGAGCCGATCCCATTGCGCCTGACCCACAATGGTTGTAATGTACCTCTCGAAGCCTTGGTCGAGGTAAACGGAGCCACAAAGCCCACCTACACACTTGATCAGTATGGTATGGTCTGGAGAGACGAAGTGCACCAACCATCGCCGACTGCGCATTCCTCCACCTGAAAAGGGTTCAGGGAGCAGATTTTATAGCTGATGAGATCGACGGTACCACCTCCAGCATCGCAGACTACAAAGCAGTCTCCAACCCGTAAAACTTCACCTTCGTCCTTTCTCTCTCTCAGCACTGCAAGTGCAGCCGCCTCAGGCTCACTGACGAGTGTGATGTTGCCTGGAATCCCGGCCCTTTTAGCAATGTTCAGAGTTCTGCTCTTGCCGGACTCGGACCAGATAGCCGGAACCGTAAGAATGGCTCTTACTGAATAGATGTTTTCCCAGTCGTCTCCGCGCATCTTTCGAATATCTTCCTTTGCGTATTGCCAGACCAAGGAGAGGTATTCAGCAGCAACGTCTTCTGGAGCCTTGTTGAGTGCCTCGAGCTGCTCGAGCGTGCTCTTGACTTTGCCGGAGCCGCGGACAACTTTGTTCTTCTCGTCAAGCAAAAGTTTGAACCAGCCCAGAGATTGTTCTCTATGGTCAACATCGAAGCCCCATTTGCTTGGTTTCCTGTTTTTATACGTTATCTTCGACGGCACTTTGTCCGACGTCGCTACTGGGTTGGGATTTGGCCAGTCGTTCACTACGCGAATCTGCTTGTTTCCGGCATTGAAGGCCCAGGAAACCCCCGAATAGCTTCGTGCGTTAACAGACTTGGTGTGTATAACTGAGTGAAGGACTTACGTGGTGCCAAAATCAATTCCAACTACAATCTCGGACGTCATGTTGAAAAGTAGGTACTTTACAGACGCGTAGATACGATATGTGTTACTTTGAAGAAATTATGAGCTCTGGTTTCGGCAGAGCGGGGAGATGGGAAGACCCCATGAATGGCGAAGTTCAGCCTCGCCAGAAAGCCGAGCCGATATGGCGCTCGAACAGTCCTCTTGAAGCTGAAGGGCTGCTCAGGTGTGCCTTGATAAGAGGCTTGCATATGCAATACTGCTCCTATGCAAGGGGTCATTTTGGGATGGTTGCATAAGCCTAAACTAAGATAGTTGTCATCCCCAGCCTTGCTGCAGCCCCAGTGCGGCTGACACGCTAGCAATGCCTGGAACCACGGCTTGGCAATTCTCGGAAAACCGGAAACTACAAAAGCAATCATAGACTATGTATGCTTTGGAATTTGGATAGACCAAGAATTTTGTTGCTGTTCATAATTTGATGCACGCGAACACATATTGATCAGAGCACTCTCGAACACCCTCCCTTCCCCAACTCCGCAAGAAGACTTCTGCCCGAGAAAGCAGACGAAAATGACAGCGAAACAAAAAGAGCAGCAAGAAAATGCGAGTATGATTGTGGTTATGGGTGTTACTGGAGCCGGCAAGAGCTACTTCGTCAACCAACTCGCCGGTCGAAAGGTTGTCGAAGAGGGTGCCAATCTTGACTCTTGTTAGTGACTGCAAAACAGACTTCAGATACTGAGCGTTTGAGTCCTGATTTCCAATAGGTACAGACAAATGCTCCATGATACCCGTTTCGATCGGCGGCAGTACCGCGCTGCTGATTGACACGCCAGGCTTCGACGACACTACGCGTACGGACAGCGAAATCTTGACCGAAATCGCCCGCATCCTGTCCGCCCAGTATGCACTCGGAGTTCAGCTGAAAGGCATCATCTATATCCATCGAATCACAGATGTTCGGTTCAATCGAAGTTCAGTCAAGACGTTTGAGATTTTCAAGAAGATTTGCGGCCACGAGGCGCTCAAGAACGTCCTCCTTGTCACCTCCCGGTGGCATGAGATTGATGAAGCTAAAGGTGCGGATCGCGAACGCCAGCTGAAAGAGAAGTTCTGGGCATACATGGTCGATCGCGGCTCGAACATCAGTCGGTTCCATGGAGACCGGGACTCGGCCATCGGCCTTGTCAGCCAGCTTTTGGTCCGAGACAAGGTCGTGCTCCAACTGCAGAAGGAGTTGGTTGACGAGGGTAAAGATCTGAATGCCACAGTGGCTGGCGCATATGTTGATGACAATCTCGAGAAACTCAAGCAGCAGGTCAAGGATGAGTTGGCGTCGATCGAGAAGCTCAAACAAGATCTCCTTGAGAACGATCGAGCGATGAAGCGGCAGGCGCGGCTGGACTGGGAACATGAGTCGGTAAGGCTGAGAGAGCTTCAGAATCAACAGGTCAGTCTCCAGCGTCCAGTCGGCACTGAGGTCAAGAATGAGATTCAGCAAAAGAAGTCAAGTCTGTCATCGAGCATCTCGTCTGGGTTCTCAAAAGTGGCTCCTTTCGTTCCGGTGGCCATTAGCATACTCGCTTCGTTCTGTGGCATTCCTCCTGGGCTTACGGAGATATTCACCGGATGGATGGCTGATATCTGATCCAGTTGATGTATCTCTTTGCAGCGGACTAGAGCTCATAGCATAACCACATTTGTAATGTTATCCGTACGACATCCGTCTGAATGTAGAAGCCTCCGTGTTCTGAGCATTGATTTAGACGACAAGCTTGCTGGCAAGCATCAATGTGATGTTACCTGCATCAGATCCTGCAATAAACTCAATGTTACCGCGCCCTGCCACCCTCCTCGACCGTAAAATCAATAAATGGCGCAATGCAAGGTAATCAAGACGAGGTCTAGAAGTTTCATCCGTGGACTCTCGGACGAGGCTGAACTTGGCGGGGCGAGCTCGCTTCTGTCCTTTCCCCCAAACCGTGCCTACAATACTGCATATTCCGCAGATCTCATCACGCCAAGTCAGATTGTGGCTTCCTAGTGCACCACATGCAAGCCATGCGTACTCCAACCAGGATACATGGCCTCTCAGCTCATGTTCACACTTTCTGCGAACGCGCGTCTCCACGCACAAGGGCACATGCATGGTGTTAAGCCATTTCTGACATTATGCACGCAACAACGCCATGGTGGCTATGCAATGCAGTATCGCTCGAGGTAGCAAAGCGAGACTGGCGATGGAGTGAACCGATGTGTAGAGCCTGGCCCCAGCAACACGGACGTCTTCCCTCATCACCTCCTCAAAGCAAAAAATAAAAAATAAAAAATGGCAGGTGCTGAGAGTGCACAAGCGAGAGTATCGTCAGAAATGCAATCTCGTCCCAAGGGTTCTGCTCGCACTCCATCAAACACGCACCAGGGCCAGATGCAAGGCATTCTACCTGGACCGCCGCCCATGCCCGCTCAGCAGATGCAACCTCCCACTTCATTGCCGCCAGGTCATTCGTCCCGTAGGCCTTCCTCCTATGGCTCTGCTTCTCAGGGACGCGGCTATCAAGCCCAAGAAGTCACACCCACTGGTGACTACATAGGTATGTTTTTGGCGACTGCGATCGTCGAGGAACAAAAGCTGAACATGCAGTAGCCGTTTCACGCGCGTATCCTGACCAACAATACTCGGGTGAACCAAAGCACAACGACCATCTAGCCTATGGACCTGACCATCGTGAGAAGAATGGCAAACTTTACAAGAAAGATCGGGGCGAACCTACCTATGATCGAGGCGGCGTGGACGTTGGTCGTATAGGCAGCAAATTCAAGAAGTTTTTCCAAGGCGACGAACGCGGTGATTGCGATGCTCGTGATTCTCGAGATTCTCGAGATGCACGGTCCGACACGTCGTCGTCCAAGCCACGGCATTACCGCAACGACGAAGACCGCCTGCGAGACGAGCGAGACTACTACCGCGACAAGCTCAAGCAGCTCGAGCCGCTCGCTCTCCAGCATCAGCGAGAGAACCTCCGGCTGCAGGCGACTCTGGACCAGGAGCGTGAGCGCGTCGAGCGCGCCGTGCGCTCTGCAGACCACATACAGTCGGCCATGGACAACAGGGAGTACTTCCTCGGCGCCCAGTCCAGCGACGACGATGTCTGCACCATGTTCCTCGTGCTGCTAACCGAGATCAAGACCTGGTCGCAGGTCTTCAGCAAAGGCAGCGCGGGGCCCCTGAGCGAGGAAAAGTTGCAGCACTACCAGCAAATCACCCCGCTGTACGCTACCCTGCGCGACCTGCAGCTCGCAACCGAAAACAGCAAGCAGAAGCGCTTCTTCGTCCGCGGCTGGACCGGCTACGTCATGTGCACGCGGTTGTTTCGCAGTCTGGACGGCCCGTCCGGGGGGCTGGCCGAAGACGCATGGCTGGCGAAGCCGATCGCAGACCAATTCCGCTTCCTCGAGGACCGTCTGTATCGCGCGGGTTCGTAGCTACACACCCGTTTTCCCGCATCTGCGCGCCTGATGGCACACTGACAACGCTATACAGATCGGGGCCTGGTACCCATGCGATCCTTCAACGACTGGCGCGGGTTCACCGCGGAGCTGCTGGGGAAAGCAGTCGCAGTGCAGCACGACGGAAGGCCGGTTGACCAAGCGCACGCGCTGATCGCGCAGGCAGTGGCTGAGGTGATGGAGGTTGTGCGGCCGTGGCACAAGGGCGGCACGCCCGAGACGCTCAAGGCCGACGAGGAGAAGCTGTACGGAATCTTCAGCAGCGCCGTGCAACTGGCACAGGTGCTCCGTCGTCAACGCGCACTGTGGAGTGTGCGTCTTCCCCAGTGGACGCCTGGCTGCGCTGCGCCGCTGAGATTCAACCCCATGTTGATGGAGGACGAGCGCAACAACGACGACGTCAGTGTGGAGGAGTTAAAGACGCGCTGTGTGGAGTTTATCGTCGCCCCTGCTCTGTTCAAGCGGGGGACTATGAACGGCGAGCGCTTCGACACGGAGGAAGCCGTGTGCCGGGCTGCAGTCGTGATAGCTGGACTCAACTGAGGTGCATGTGTGCCTTTTTATTTTTTTTTATTTTTTTATTTTTTTTTAAATATAGTGTGTAGACAGTAGTCCAAGAATGTAGAACGTCGCAGCTGTATGCACAACAGTTTGGGTCTCGGGGCAATCTGTGTGTGTCGTAGACTGTCGTTGAAAGCGTCTGAGATGCTGCCCCAAGCAACGGCGTGAGATATACAGGGGTGAACGGCAGGAAAGGATGTAATTGGCTAGCGGTGGAAGGATTTGTTTCATTATTTTGTGGTGAGGGCATAGGCATGCCGAGCCGCGTCTAGGTCTACCAATCATACACGGGAGACGCACGTGGTATGCGCGTGAGGTTAATTTCCCAATTCCAACGTCACGCAACGCCGTTGCTCGCTCGCCAGTTCGATCGTACAATACAGTGCGTCTACCCGACTGGATTGCGTGTGAGGGTGAGTGCGTCTATCTCCTCCCCTTCTCAGCCTCCTTACGCATCAGCTTCGTCGACGCACGCTGCAGCGCCGTCTTGATGTCGCTCTTCTTGAATGTGGAGAGGTCATAGTAGTTAGGTGAGATGTCCTATTTGGGTTAGCCGTATTTCACACACCAGACCTAAACTAGTCCAGGGATTGGGATGTGCTTACCAGCAGCCACTCGGGCCGCACGCTCGTCACAGTGCGGATGTAGTTCTTGGTGGTGAGGACAAACTCGTTGTAGACGACCCACTCGCTGTCCTCGGCCAGCACGGTGGAGGGGTGCAGCAGCACCGTCTGCTCGTCCTTGACGGTGGTGTACTGTTTCCCGTTGCCGTCGCGCTTGGCGACCTGCATGAAGAAACCCGCGACGAGCGCGCGCTGGATGTTCTCGTAGTATTTCTTGTTCTCAAAGGGGGTGGACATGAGCTCGAGCTCGGAGCGCTCCATTATGCGCTTGAGTTGTAGGCGCACGTTGTCGGCCTGCTGCAGCGCGCGGTACGAGAGGAAGTGGTCGTGGCACCATTGCTTGGGGTTGGCCTGGGCGTCCTCGCCCTTGAAGGCGTGGTATACGTTGAGCATGGTGAGGTGGTCGCCCTTGGGGTGAGCGAACAGCTCTTTCATCTCGTCGGCGCGCTTGCGGTTTTGGGCTGGGCGGACGAAGACCTGCGGCACAGAGAGGAGCGCGGTCAGAGACAGGATCTCGTTCGAGCAGTAGAACTCGGGCGAGGTGATCAGCATAACAGCCAGCGCAGGGTCGAGCGGGAACTCGGAGGCCAGCCGCCCGAGGGTGGTCAGCTCGCCCTCGTCGTCGAGACATGCAAGGTAGTTGAGCTCCTCCAGCGCGCGCATGAGCGTCTCTGGCGCTGGCGGGTCCATCAGGTCAAAGTGCACCAAGTCGTCGACGCCCAATTTCTTGAGCTCAAGGACTGTGCTCGCCAAGTTGGAGCGCAGGATTTCGGGGTATGTCTGCTCAATCAACTCCTTCTTGAAGGCGGACTCGGTGTACAGACGGAAGCACTTTCCGGGCCGTGTTCGACCGGCACGACCAGCGCGCTGCTGGGCCGAGGCCTTGGAGATGGGCGAGACAAGCAGCGACTCGACTCGGATGCGTGGGTTGTAGACCTTTTGCTTGCTGAAGCCGGGATCGACGACGTACACAATGCCGTCGATGGTGAGCGAGGTCTCGGCAATGTTGGTGGACACAATGACCTTGCGGCCAGGGCGACCGCCAGGTGTCAGCGGGGCCGGAGCGGCGCTGAAGATCTTCTGTTGCTGTGCGGGCGGGAGCGATCCGTACAGGGGGTAGACGACAAGCGGGCCGGCGCCGCCTTCGCGAGTGAGGTCGGCAGCCTCGAGGCTGATCTTCCTGCAGGCGTCCTCGATTTCCTCCTCTCCGGTCAGGAACAGCAGCACGTCGCCGTCGGGCTCGGTGGCGTGGATCTGCAGGACAGTGCGCAGGGCAGCCTCGACGTAGTCGCGCTCGGGGGCGGGGGTGTAGAAGACCTCGACGGGGTGGGTGCGGCCGGGGACGGCCAGCAGCGGGGCGTTGTGGAAGTACTTTTGGAACTTTGTGGCGTCGAGGGTGGCGCTCATGATGATGAGCTTGAGGTCCTTGCGGCGCAGGACGACCTCCTTCAGCAGGCCCATGAGGATGTCGGTGGCGAGGGTGCGCTCGTGGGCCTCGTCGAGGATGATGGTGCTGTAGCGCGACAGGTTGTTGTCGTGCATGGCCTCGCGCAGCAGCATGCCGTCGGTCATGTACTTCATGATGGTGTTGGGGCCCGTCTTGTCGTCGAAGCGGATGGTGTAGCCGACCTCCTCGCCGAGCGTGACGTCCATCTCGTCGGCGACACGCTGGGCGACGGACATGGCGGCGACACGGCGCGGCTGGGTGCAGGCAACCATCTGGCCGGTGCGCTGGGGCAGGTCGTCGTAGAGGACAAACTGCGGGATCTGAGTCGTCTTGCCGGAGCCCGTCTCGCCGACGAAGACGAGGATCTGCGACTCTTGGTACAGCTTGAGGAATTCGTCGCGCTGCTGGTGCACGGGCAGGCCGCGGCGCGTCTTGAGGATGCTCATGTACTTGGACGACAGCGGGCGGCCGGTGAAGGGGTTGTTGGGCCCGTCCTCGGCGGCCATGGTCTGCTTGGAGGTGGTGGCATGGCGCGTGAAGGTGTCGAGGCCGCCCTCGCTCTTGACGGCGGCGTCGTTCCAGTGGCTGAGGTACGGGTTACTCTCCTGCTTGACGGCGCCGTGGGCGTCCTCGGTCTTGACGCGCTTGGCGTCGCGGTGCTCGTCGCCGGATTCGCGCTTGACCGTCATGGTATCTGTCGCAGGAGCCGGGGGTGCTTCGTAGTCGTCGCAGTCGTCGCAGTCGTCGCAGTCGTCGCAGTCGTCGCAGTGCGTGGTGACGGTCATGGCGACAACTTTTCTGGCGCCGCCTGCGCGCCGACTCACCGCCGCGCCCACCGCCTCCGCAACGGGCTAGCGCACGCGGGCTGGTGGGCGCCCTGGATTGCGTCGGCGTGCACGCAGGGCGGCCGCTGGGGAGGCAGCCGACGACGCGACGGCGGCAGCGCGTTATTGAGCTGGACGGAAAGCAGCCTGCGCGCGCTCCCGGCCCTCATACAGGCACGCCGCGAGGGTGCATCGCAGTCGCCGAGGGCACGCTGGGCCATGCGCACGCCGACTGCATACACCCACACGGTGCATATATACGATACCCCACCAAAAACTGAGCCGCGTAAAAGATTCCCACGCTCCCTCTGCGCCGCCATGTAACACAACGCTCCCTGCCAGCATCCCGCCCGTTCCCTATATTGCCAGCACAGCGCGCTCCCCGTCGCCCAGCCAGCCTGCCCGCCTCCCTCGCAATGGCCGACTACGACCACGACGACCCGCTGGTGCCCGTCTTCTACATTGGCCAGCATGAGAGCAAGCGCGCGCTGGACGTGTCGCCGGAGCTCGTCCAGCACGCGCAGGACCTGGGCGTACGCTCTCCCGCCGCTGCATTCCGCCGCCGACCGCTGACCGCTGACCGCTGCAGTACGACATGCTCTCGAGCCCCATCACCAACGACCACTTCCACACCCGCGTCCTCGGCCTGCTGCGCGCCCACACCCACGCCGCCGCCGCTGATACCACCCCTTCTGCCACTGCACCGCCCCTGCCGCTGATCGCTGCCCTCGAGAGCCTCGACACCCCGCTGGGCCCCACCGACACCATCAGCCAGCTGGTCGCCTACTCGAGCGCCTGGATCGACCTGGCCTCGCCCGACCCCGTCATCGCCCACCTCTCGCGCCAGGTCCTGCACCTCGAGGTCGCCTACGCCTCCTTCTGCGGCGCCGTCAACATCGTCGTCCCCGGCCCGCGCCTCTCGTCGGGCCAGCACGGCGTCGCCCAGTATGCCCGCGCCATCAAGGAGGCCATGGCCACCGGCGCATACGTCCAGTTCCACATCCTGCTGCCCGTCGACGGCACCACCCCCGCCGTCGACGACCAGAACGAGCTGGGCGACCTCAGCCGCTTCGCTCGCCCCGAGTTTACCGCGCTCCATGCCACCTCCACCGCCTGGAGCTCGTGGGAGGCCTGGGACACGATCCGCTCCGTCTGCAAATACCACTCCCGCCTGTCGCTCGCCCTCGAGATGCCGCGCAAGCTGCCCTCCCTGGCAGTCCAGGCTCGCTGGTTCTCGGAGCCCGTCCGCCTCGTCACCATCCCTGCAGCCTCCTTCCTCATCAATGCCCGCGGCTCGTACGTGCTTTCACGAGCACATCAGTGGTTCCTCTTCCGCTTCGCGCGTCTGCGGTCGTCCCCGTGGCTGTTGCTGTCCGACATTGGCCCGCTGCCGGGCATCGACGACCCCGAGATGATCATGTCCTACTCGACCGGCCATCTGTCGCCCTCGACGGCCGAGGACGCTGATCCTGCAGCCGACCCCACCCCCGCCGAGGCCGCGCAGCTGAAGAAGAAGGCGGTCAAGACAAACAGCAGCAGCAACGATCCGACACCGCACCTCAGCTACCTGCGCTACCTCCAGCGCAACCAGCCGCCCAAGAGCCAGATCGAACGCTTTGGCGGTGGCTTCCAGGACTACCTGCAGAGCCCCCTGCAGCCTCTGTCCGACAACCTCGAGTCCATCACCTACGAGGTCTTCGAGAAGGATCCAATCAAATATGCCTGGTATGAGCGGGCGACTGCACAGGCGCTCAAGGACTGGCACGGTCAGAAGAAGTCCACTAGCTCGGACAACGGCGCGGTGGTCGTGGCTGTCGTCGGCTCGGGCCGTGGTCCGCTTGTCACGCGCGCGCTGAACGCCAGTGCCAGCAGCGGCGTGCCTGTCAAAGTCTACGCAATTGAAAAGAACCCCAACGCTTATGTTCTGCTGCAGAGACGCAACATCGACACCTGGGGCGGCCGTGTCACCGTCGTCAAGACCGACATGCGTGCCTGGAAAGGCCCCACCCTACCTGACGGCACCTTCGGCAAGGTGGATATCCTGATCAGCGAGCTGCTGGGCAGCTTTGCGGATAATGAGCTGTCTCCAGAGTGCCTCGATGGCGTGCAACACGTCCTGAACCCCACACATGGCATCTCGATCCCATCCAGCTACACAGCGCATTTCACACCACTTGCGACTCCAAAGCTGTGGGCAGATATTCATGGCCGCAGCACCTCTGTTGATCCCACTGCATTCGAAATTCCGTGGGTTGTCATGCTATCGCAGTTCGACTATCTCTCCACCACATCGGCCGAGACCAGCGTCTCCAAGCAGCTAACCGACAGCACCAAGATGACCAACTTCAACCTCGAAGCGCCCCTCGCGCCTCTTGTCGAAACAGCCTGGGAATTCTCCCACCCCCTCCCGCCCAGCGTGCTCGCGCAGTCCGCCCTGCGCAGGGGCGGCTCCGCTGTCGGCGGCGGCGGCGGCTTCATCGGCGGCGACGGCGCAAACGAGCACAACTACCGCGACTGCCGCATTTCGTTCCCCATCGCCTCGCAGGGCGTCTGCCACGGCTTGGGTGGCTACTTCGAGACGGTCCTGTACAGCGGCTCCGAGGGGCCCGTCGAGCTGTCCACCAACCCCGTCACCATGGACGCAAAGTCCAAGGACATGATTTCGTGGTTCCCCATCTTCTTTGCTCTCAAGGTACGCATCCAGCATCTCTCCTATCTTCTGCACACACCCATCTAACTCACTCCCCCCAAACAGACGCCCATGCTCCTCCCCGCCAACTCGGAACTCGACGTCAGCATGTGGCGCCAGACAGACGACCGCAAGGTCTGGTACGAGTGGCTGGTCGAGAGCTTCGTGATCCTCAACGGCCAGCGCCTCCGGCTCGCCGTGTCCGATCTGCACTCGAGTAAGAGTAGCGGGTGCTTGATGTAAATCATCTCCATATCAAGGAACCCGATGTTGAAAAAAAAGCGACCTGGAGAAATAGTAGTGCAATTCATACCCAACTAAAAAATACCAATCCTTTTCACTAGCCATGCGCCTCCCTGGCTGGTAGTGGTTCGAAGTGTGAGCGTGAGCGTGAGCGTGTTTATAAGGCACAACCAAGACTCTCTTTTGCGTTGCTCCCAATAAACCCCAAACAAATTTCGCTGAGCTCCCCCAGTGCTGTTTATCGCCATCCAGCTTTCGAGAGAGACGTGTCTCGCAACTCTAAACACGTCTTGTCACGTCACGTCACGTCACGTCACGTCACGTCACGTCACGTCCCCCCCTCTCAAGCCTTCTCTCCTTCTATTCCTCGAACCTACCTACCTTCTACCTTTTCAATTGCAAATTCTGCTGGAGGTGCTTCGATCTTGCAGAGTCCAATTTTTTTTCCCACCCTTCTGGGATGCTAATGCTGCCGGGCTATTTTCGTGTTGGGGGAATGGGGGATCGGGGAAGTGTTGGTTGCAGCCAGTGTGTGTTAGAGTCATCTCTTGCCCTGTTGGACTGTGTTTGGGAGGTTGAGAAAGACCTCGCTCTTTGAATCGTCTATGCTGAGATGTAGTGCATCGTTAGCTTCGTCTTAATTCTGACTGCGTCCTCGAGCTTCCATCCTCAAACTGTTAACTACGTTCAACATGCCTGGGTGGGTGGGGGAGGCGGTGGGGAGAGAGAGGGGGTTGGGGGTGGGCTAGATGATGTTCGTTGCTCGTGCTCCGAAACCTCCGAGCCGAGCTCCGGTGCATCGTTAGCTTCGTCTGAACTCCAACCGCATTCTCAAGCTTCTATCCTCAAGCCATTAACCACATTCACCATGCCCCCCTTCTGGACAATCGGCTGCCTCTATGGCGCCTCTAGCGTCATGCTCGGCGCCTTTGGCGCACATGGCCTGAAAAAACAAATCTCAGACCCCGCTCGCATCGGTCAGCCCAGCAGCCCTCCAGCCCTCCCAATCCGCTCCTAACAGACCCCAGCAAACTGGGGCACTGCAGCACAGTACCAGCTCGTCCACTCTGCAGTCCTGACATTCGCGTCTGTGGCCGCGCCGCAGAACACAGTCGCTTTGGGCCTGCTCACAGCGGGAATGACTATGTTTTCGGGCAGCTTGTATCTGCTCGTGCTGGATCCGCAGCGCTTTGGGAAGTATATGGGGCCTGTGACGCCGCTTGGCGGGCTGGCGCTTATCGGCGGGTGGGTGGCACTGGCGGTCACGAAGAGGCCTGTTGTGCCAAAGTTTAAGTAGGCGGGGTCGAATGTGTGAAGGCTGGATACGCCAAAACGCCAGCTGAGGTTGGCGGCTCTGAATTGGAGAATGCTCAAAAATGTGAAGGTTGTATAACAAGAACTGTAAGATCGTCGTCGATGAACACGCTACTCGAGCATCTAGACTCAGAGCAACGCGATGCCAGTCAGATCCCCCAGCTCCGCAAACAGCACCTTCTTCTCCCGTGACTCCAAGTCGACCTCATACACGCCACCAGCCAGATCACTAACATACGCCTTCCCCTCTGCAGTATCAACTGCCAACCCAATTGCCTCGTGGAGTCTTGTAGCCAAGATCTCCACGGATCCCGCTGCTTCACCACCAACAGATGCGCGATTCAACGAGTTCCCTCGTGGCGGATCCCCTCGATCCGTCCAATACAGCACCCTTCTCTCCGCATCAAGTTCCAGATCAATCGGCTCAGGAAGCCCGTCAAACAGGACCTCTTTACTCGCCTCCGCATCGTCAATCTTCGCCCGAAAGATCCTGCCCTCGAACCCCTTCGACCTCCCCTTCTGCGTCCAGTACACCTCCCCCCTCGCAACATCAACCGCAATCCCCACACACCAGTTCTGCGGCGCCGACGGAACAGCCCCCGCATCAACCAACACCTCCGGCACCGCCGGCACGCTGTCCACACACGCCCGCATCACCTTCATCCCCTCGCGATCACACCAGTAGATCCACTTCCGCCCCGCGTCTTCGGCGAACGTAATCTGCTTCGGCGTCCACACCCCCGTGCTCCCGCTCTCAACCACAGTCTGCACCCCCGTGCCGTCGAGCTTCGCGCGCACAATGCTCCCGCTGTTGCTGCTGAGCGAGCTGCCCATCTGCGTCATGTACAGGTAGCCCGCGGCGCGGTCGAGCGCGATGCCGTCGGGGAGTGTGGAGAGGTTGGGGAGGACGTCGTGCGTGGACGTGCCCGAGGTTGTGGTGGAGATGATGCGGCCGCCGGAGAGGTTTTGGGAGGAGAGGCCGCAGTCGAGGATGAGGAGGCGTTTGGAGGGGAGGGTTTGTTGGATGGGTGGCATGGTGGGGCTTGAGTTTGGGTTGTTTGACAGAAGGTGGGAAGATGGTGTTATTATTGGTTTGTTTGGTGTTGTATCGAGAGCCACGGCGCTGGGCGGCTGGGTTATGTAGATGTCACGTCTGAGTCTTCGAAGGTCCGAAGGGCGGGATTGCGTCAGTCGGGCATCGCTCGGTGCGAGATCAGATTTTCTAATCTTTTTCTGCTCAAGCCATGACGCCCGGCGTGCGGGTGTGTCGGTCGCTAGGACAGCGCTGCTACGCGCGAGTGGTCGAGCTCGGCCGAGCTGTTCGGGGCTGTCTGCGGCGGCCTGGGACCTGCATCACGGAACAGAGCCACGTGCGCGGAAATCGCCGATTCGTCAATCGGGAACTGGGATCCACCTTGAGTACCAAGCGCCTGCCAAAACACTCACGTGGCACTGTCTTGACATCGACAACACCAAAGCAGATTCTGCGGCTTCACACGCTCGTACAGTATTTGACAACCTTACAAACTTCACTTTCATAAACAGACATAGCTATGACGAACGCTCCTCTTTCCTATCCTCAGCATACCCATCCCACTTCCTCCTCAAGTTCAGCAACCGCACCAACTCCCCATCTCTCTGCGCAACCAAATCATCAAGCCCCCTCTCCCTCACAGCCTGCATCGTGCCCTCCACCCACTTCCTCTTCAGCTCTTCATCCAGCACCGGGTCCTCCCTCGCCCACCACGTCGTTATCGGCTCCAGCAAATGCTCCGCAAAATGCTGCGCACCCCCTTCACCCCCCGCAAGATGAAACAGTACATTCGGCCCCATGATCCCCCACCGCAACCCCGGCCCGTACGCCATCGCGTCGTCGATATCCGCCACACTGCACGTCTCGCTCTGCACTAGCGCGAGCATCTCGCGCATCAGCGCCGCCTGCAGCCGGTTGGCGATATGGCCCACGACCTCCTTCTTGACGTGGACTGCCTTCTTGCCCATGCTGTTGTAGAACGCCATCGTCCTGTCGATGGTCTCCTGCGCTGTTTGCTCGCCGCCGACAACCTCGACCAGCGGGATCAGGTGCGGCGGGTTGAACGGGTGGCCCACCACTACCCTCCCCGGCCCCGCGGCGGCCGTCATCCCCGCCTGGATCGAGCTGCACGTCAGTCCGCTGGAGGAGGTTGCTAGGATGACGTCCGGCCGCACAAGTCGGCCCATTTCTTCGAACATCTTCTGCTTGAGTTCCAGCCGCTCTGGTCCATTCTCTTGCACGAAGTCGGCGTGCTGCAGGGCTTCGGCGAGGTTTGTGGTGAAGACGATGCTGTCGGCTGATACGAAGGGTGTCTTTTGCAGACCGAGTGACTTAAGCACTGGAAGCGCGTTTGTGACGAGTTTGCGCAGAGTGGACTCTGCAGCAGCGTTGATGTCGAATGCAGTGACGGTCAGGCCTTGCGCGAGGAAGAGCGCCGCCCATGATGCGCCGATGGAGCCGCAGCCGATGATGGAGACGTGTTGTTTAGGAAGAGTTGTAGAATGAGGCATTGTGTGTGTATGGTGTGGTGAGATGGGCGTGGTGAAGAAACGGAAATGTAAGTGCACTCGAAAAGTCGTCCAAGAGCAGACATCTATAGATACAGCGCAGATGACAGGGTCCTGCCATCTTGCCCACGGTTTGCTCGGCCGCGACGTGCATCCTCGCACGATAGAGGTGCAAGCATGTCCAAGTGATCGAGGCGGCGATAGCTCGGACAATACATCATCGCGGCGATCCGATCAACGTCCACCGGTTCGGGCCGAGATGAAAACTTCGAGCCTGCAACACGGTCACCCATACGCACGGCTAAGATGCGAACAACGATACACGCACCCTGTGTGATGTCATCGGGCAGCCTCGGCAAGCGCGTCTATGTACGGTGTAATGCGGAATGACGCCGCGCGTTGTAGAGCTGCCAGGATTCCGCAGTACTCGATCGTGGCCGAGTGGACAGACGTCCTACGAAGGTGAGGTGTGTGCACGCCCGAGACAACTGATCTTGTTATCTTAGCAGCAGAAATTATGGGGTCAATGGATCGTTACGTGTTGGAGGGATCTTGGGATATAAGTCTGCTGTTTCGTATACAGGTCTCAAGATACTTGCTTATATTCCACACACCGGTCTTAAGATACTTACTCTTCCTCACATACATGCTTAATAACCTCCCCTAGAATTCTTTTCTAACCATTTTAACCCTACTCCTATAACCACGAGAACAATCATGGGCTCATCGGCTCGCCTTCCAGATGTCTATGGTCCGGGCACACATACGGACAAGACGTTTGTTCCAGTGCCAGAAGACACCGCGCGAATCTTCAGATTGATTGCATCACAAACACCTGGTTTCACGCAGGATGAGGCCACCCTTGCAAAAGTGGTGTTCACTGGCGAAGATTATCCCGTCATCCCTGGGCCTATCAAGGCAACATCTGTCGCCGCAGCTCTGCATGCAATGTGCGGCGTGATAGCCGATGAGATCCTCACTTTGAGGGGATTGAGGAGCGACAAGCGTCAGATCACGGTGAACACTACACATGCTGCAATGTGGTTTGGTTGCGTGGCGACTGCATACCTCGGTGGCGAAGACGTCCTCAGCATGGCAGCCCAGAAAAAGTTAGGCGACGTTCTGTCAGACTGGGAGCAGGGCTGGACAGATACCCCGTTGAAGTACCGCACGACAGCACTGTACCCTACAAAGAATCCCGAAACATGGTACTCGCTTCATGGCAGCATGAACGCCAAACCAGTCTTGGAGAGCATTGGCGTCAACCCAGACGCGGACGTTTCCACCAACGAGCAGGCAGCACAACTCATTGCTGAGCATACAAAGAAGTACAGCCCAGAGGAGCTCGAAATGAACAACCTCATGAACGGTTTCTGTGGCTCTATCTGTTTCACCCCAGAGCAGTGGAACAACTCCACCATGGGCAAATCGCTCGCCGCCCATCCTCTGGTCAACGTCAAGCAGCAATCGCACGCTGCGCCAACCCCACCCGTCGCATTCCCCCCACTCAACCCAAACGACCCACGCCCTCTGGCAGGCGTCAAAGTGGTAGAGCTCACGCGTGTCATTGCCGGCCCTGAGATCGGAACCATCCTCGCCTCATTCGGCGCCGATGTGATCCGCCTCAACGCACCGCATCTCCCAGACATCAACATCATGCAACTAACCCTCAACGCGGGAAAACGCACATCGACCGTCGACCTGCGCAAACCCTCAGACCGGCAGTACCTGCACTCGCTGCTCGCCGACGCCGACATCTTCATCCAGGGCTTCCGGCTGGGCAAAATGGCAAAGTACGGGCTCAGTCTCGACGAGCTGCTAAAGACAGCCAACGCCCGCGGCAAAGGCATTGTCTACGTTTCCGAGAACTGCTACGGCCCAGATGGGTACTACGCCGAGCGTCCGGGCTGGCAGCAGATCGCCGACGCCGCCGCTGGCTCCGCGTACGTGACCGGCCGCGCGCTGCAAGCCACGCAGGCCCTGCCGCAGCACGAGGCCGTGCTTCCCAGCTTGCCTATCTCTGACATGTCGACGGGCGTGCTGGGCGCGGTCGGCGCCATGCTTGCACTGCGCCAGCGCGCGACTATCGGCGGTAGCTGGACTGTCCATGCCAGCCTTGTGGGCGTGAATGCGTATGCGCTGCGTGAAGACGTCGGCCTGTACCCCTTGCAGACGGTGAAGGAGTGCCAGGAGCGGTTCCAGTGGGGCGAGATGAGGGGGAGTCATCATGTGCTGGATCTGCTGGTTACGGTGTGGAAGGGGTGGAAGAAGGTGCTCGGGGAGTACTTGAAGGAGGACAGCGGGTGGTATCAGAGCTTTGAAGGCAGTGCGTTTGGGGGGAAGAGATTGAGTGTTTTGAAGCCTGTGCCGCAGACTAAGGGGAATGAAGGGACGAGGTGGAGCAAGCCGAGTGTTCCGTACGGTGAGGAGAAGCTGGAGGGACTGTGTTGGTCAGGATAGATGATGTGCCGAGAAGAGCCTACTCAGATTTGTAATTGTATCATTTCTTCTTTTCGTGTAGGCCGTCTATGGCTTTCCACGGCTACAATATAGTATCACACAAGTAGGAGATAAGGCGAAGCAAATTGAGCTACTAATTTTTGTTATCTGGCTATAATGACCCGTAAGGTGTATGCACTTCCGCCATTGTGGCACAGCGAATTACGTACCGTAGCGATCAACAAAAGCTGTTGCGAGTATCCATTTCATAGGTAGCGGGGGTGCGCACATTCGGCAGGTCGCCCATCTTCAGGGAGAACATTACAGACATAGTCGTCTGGACCCTATAAGAAGAAAGCCGCGACGACACCCATACCGGCTAACT
The DNA here is from genome assembly GCA_022560025.1 of Stagonosporopsis chrysanthemi. Lineage (NCBI taxonomy): Eukaryota > Fungi > Ascomycota > Dothideomycetes > Pleosporales > Didymellaceae > Stagonosporopsis > Stagonosporopsis chrysanthemi. The sequence goes on along the minus strand of JAFISE010000111.1, from coordinate 87,794 downwards.
TTGGCACATAAACAGACATTGCAGCGCCTGTAGCAACAACAGATCCTGTCGCAGCTGTTGCTGCTGCTGTACTCCCACTCGTGGTACTCGCAACACTTCCAGCCTCCGATCCCGAACGCGTAGCACTCGCCGAGAGCTTCTCTTCTCCAGCAGAAAGCACCAGCGCATACGTGGCCATATCTTGTTTCCCGAGCGTCGTCGGACTGTTCGCAAGCCCACTCAACGCCGTAGAGTTAGTGCACCAGTCTGGCATCCCCGTGCGGAAATCGATCGTCTGCACGCCTGTGACCGTGGTCGACTCGTACGCTTCCGTGTATGTAGTTGTCTGGATCTCGCTCCGGGAGTAGTAGCCGCAGTATTCGGACATGCCGGATTCGAGGCCTATGTAAGACAGCACGCACGTCGCATCAAGCGCTTGCTCATTTGCACGGGAGCATGCTACAGCGGCAGTGGTGGGTCTGTCTGGCACCAATGCAATAGTCGCGGTATATTCAATATAGGTAAGCCCGCCGAGTGTAACTGTCGCCGGCGGGTAGCTGGTGCTGGTTTCGGTGTTGGTGTAGCCTGCGAGTGTGTACTCGATGGTTGTGCGGTCCGAGCTTGAGCCCACCACAGAGCCCACTCTTGTGTAGTCCATAAAGTCGGTCATTGAAAACGACCACAAAGCTGTTGTAATTTCGCCAGATACTGAGGCGCCGAAAAGCGCCGCCGCAAGAAGTGCAAGCATGATTAACTATCTCACAGGCTATGTGCGCCGGACGGAAATCTTCGAGATTTCTCTTCTTTGGAGGACCGAGCAAGAAGAGACTTTGGGGAAACTATCGCGGGGGAATTAAAGGGGCGGAGGCGCATATATAAATGGGCAGGTGCCGTGTAACTATAGAACGAAGTATTGTGTGGGCGCCTAGTTCCCTTCCCGGGCATAGCTTGCGGGATTTAGCGGCCTACCAGCGCGTATCATCTAGCTGTGCAGCCGTGTGCGGGAAGCTTGAAATTGCTTACCCCAGTTGCTGGTACCATCACAAACTTGTTCTACGAGCCGCGAACCGTAGAACCCATCACCACCTTGTGCATGAACGTTGGGCGTCTATCTTACTGTTGCTATACCGTCTCTATCGACCTCGTTCGGGGCTACCGCCGCTTTCTACGCATGATAAGAAAAAGGCAATAAAAATCATCGTAGTAGAATATCTTGTTTCAGAAGAACCCAGCAGCTTCCTGGCGCTTCCATTAATGGACAGTTGACAGCATCTGCTACGGGTTTCACTGGACAGGTTGAACCACAATCGTCTAAAGTGGTCTTGTTAGGATCTGTACCAGTGACTTGATTGTTAAGAACAATATGTTTAGATTATTTGCCATGCGTCCACTCGTCCAGGTAGCAATCACCAACCAGTGTCCATTCTGGTGTGGGTAAGGTAGTGTTCGTGCTCCAAAGGACAAACGGTGTCTGACCACCGTCAAAGATGACCATATTGTCACCTGCGTGCAAGTAACGACTCCCCAGGCCCATACATCAGCGGGTGGTCCAGATTTTAACACGGTTTATGCATTTCTCATTGATCTTCCTAATCGAGCTGCACTCAAAGAGATCGCCTGGCTCGTCCTCTCTCGATCGATCCATTGTCAACGGATGTTCGAAGGAGGAAAGGGTCCTACAACGGCGCTGACTCTAGAGGTTCATAGACTGTTCCAAGAGCAAGGAATATTTTCCAGTCAAGGCGGTCAAGTAATGCTGTTCGTATGGTGAACATGTATAAGGCTGCAGTGCAGAGCGCCGCCCTGAGATTTTGGGTGCAAGTGAAGCAGCCGTATAGTGCCGCAGTCTTCGAGCGATCGACGTTCATATGTCATTCTGAACGCGATGCATTTGAAGTGAACAAAACGAGGGACCATAACCCTTGAGCTAAGTATCCAGCTGGGGGGTAGCATTGTCACTAGCACTTGTGACAAACGACTTGCATCGCAGCTTAGATGTAATATGGTAACCGGGCGCAGGCAGTGCGGCAGCACTGCATGCACTCATTGTCGTTTGCATAAAGATCATAGTATATGCTGCCAACTAGACGAACCACTGCACAATCAACCTTCCCACCTTACCTTCTCGCTTTTAAGCGATTCTACCAGTCCTAAAGGTAGCAAGTCACGTTCTCCAAGCTGCAAACCCTGCCCACCGAAGCGTTGCTTCATGTCTCCTGCGTATAGCGAGAAGATCCATAACCAATACGGGCTTGATAGCATGTCATCCATCCCACTCATACTCAAAGCCTGGGTCATCTCTGTATTGATCTGCACTCGGTCCTCCAGCGGGCGGCCTTGTAAGTCTATGTATGCGTTACACAGAGGTCCTGAGCTTTCCTCGCGATACATGGTGTACTCGTCAAAGGTCATGAACGGCTGTTCAGTTTCATTGTCTGTACCGACTGCAATCTCTTGACTCATGTGATTCTGGCCCTTGAGGCGGTGCGTGAGACCCGTATCCCAGCGCTCCTTTGCAGCGTCATATGCATCCCGTTCTTCTTCAAATGCGCGCTCGATTCGATCACCTGGGTCCAGGAAAGACTGCTTGTATGTCGCGAAGGCGTCAATGAAGGGGTTCCTTAGACCTAGCCCGCCTAGTTCCATGGGAAAATAAAAAAAGGCATCAGGTACAGTGTCTTTCGTCCCAAAGCGCTCACGCAGGACGCTACGCAGGTATTCCGTAACGTTTGCGGCGCTGGAATCAGCGAAACAGGCTCGTTGTATACGGCTGAGGGTCTCAATGATCATGTCGTTGTGCTGACGGCCAAAGCAATTTGCAGGCTCGGCGAAGTTTGTCGCAAAGAAATGGCCAGCATAGCTGTTCCAAGCCTGCACCCACGCCATTACGCTGTGACATGCACCAAGCTGTCGTTTGAGCTCTAATATATGCTCATCAACCTGCGCGTTGTCAATTATCCAGCGCCCGGATGAGACATCGAGTTGTAGAAAGCCCCAGCGTACTTTGCCATCAGGAAGAGTCGGTGATAAAGCGCGCGCTTTGGTTTCACTGGTGACAATGAGTGATGCGCCAGTTTTCTCTGTATTGAGTTCGAGACCCATGGTTGCGGTAAATTCTTTGATAGCTTCCCAAGCTTGGATACTCGTGTATTCTTGTCCCCAAAACCAAAGATCATCGTGGAACCGGTAGATGTTGGCACCATTGGTACGCCGATTGACTGCAAAGTCAAGACAAAACAAAACGGCTTCTCCAAGGGCGTCGCTAAGAATGTGACTCAAAGGGATACCACACTTTCGTACTCGGGCAGTCGCGTCTGGTCCGTCTTGGGCGAAGATGCCGGGGACTTCGAGGAACTTTTTGAAGAAGCGCAACCACTTGTCTGGAACACCGAAAAACTTTAATACAGCAAAGATTGTGTCGTGAGGTAACGAGGGCCCAAACCACTTAAAATCCGACTGCAAAACCAGAAATTCGCCATACACTTTTGTGTTGAGGAGAAGCTCAGTTGTAAGTAGACGAAGCATTGATTGCTTCGTGCTCAGGTGTGACTTGAGCGGCCCAACCATCTGCTCATCTTGATCCTCAGCGGTATAACTACCACATTCTTCAAACAAATTCGAAGGCAGCTGTGTCATGAAGTACTCTTGCTCATACTTTTGGCTCCTGTAGTTTCGGACTGAGGTCATGTTTGTAGTGTGCTCATCGAGAAAACGATCTCTTCGCTGGCGTGCCGCTTTGCTCATCGATCGGTAGGGTGCCTGAAGCCACGCACCAGAATTTGAGAAGGTCTCGAACGCTTCTTTCAGAGCAACTGCCCACGTCTTCCCAACAAAGTAAAGTAGGATCGCCTGGTGAATTTTTTCATCCATAAAGACGCGGTACTTTCCGTTGAGTTGCCGACGCATATGCAGCGGAACCAGCCCGTCCCAATCCCACGTGTCGAGTCCGTCGAGATCCAGATTGAGTACGTCGACCAGCTCTTTCAAGACTGCTGGTTGATTTTCTAGGTCTGCAAGCATTTCGCGCTTACTCCCGGTGAACTTGTCAGATTTCTTCACTCCACGGATACACAGTCGTGAAATTTCTGTTGTAAAGCGACTATCTCTGAAGCTGGCCCATGTACGGTATGAAACGTCATCCTTAGCTGTTTCCAGGTCCGATTTGAAATTCATTACTTGCTTCATTGAATCCCGCAGCTCTTGTAGAGGTGACTTTTTAGTCTTTTTGGTTTGCAGCGCAATTTCAAAGATGTCGGTAAGATAGACCTCAATCTTGCTATGATCCATTTTTTTCTCCCCAAAGGCGTAACTCTCCCATTGGGCACGCTGTTCATGCAGCTCTCGACGACTGGGTAGATCAGGAACGCCACAAGTCTTGGTATCTGGATCCATTGTAGCATGGGAGAAGCCTTTTGTTGGAGTTCCGGATTTAGGTTGGGTAATCCATTCTGTCACAAGCTTGCCAAACAAAGCTGCGTACTCGAACTTGTTGCTTGAGACGTCGAGCTCATGCGTGAGTCTGAACTGCCAGTCCTGAAGTAAAGTAGACGAGACTGATGGGTCGTGTCTCGCCTGGTGTGCGAATTGTCTCAGGTTGGTAATAGACAGATCAGCCTGTCTCGTCGGGATACCGTACAGCTCAAAACCGTCAAGAAGTGCCTCAACCTTGCCCCTTAGACTAATCTCCACAGAGACTCTATTCAGAATCGACTTTTTGTCGGCTTCAAACTTCTTACGTTGAACATCGAGCTGGTTGAGTTTTCGTATCGTCACATGTTGGAGAGTTGAAATAGACGAGGACGCCATCTTGGATCTGATACTTTCAAGAGACCTGGATTGAGAGTAGATCGGATGCGTGTCAAGCTTTGGAAAAGAAGAGAAAGATTGTCAGACGATGTGAACAGGAGATTCCGTTGTATAAATATCAGTTCCTTTCAGACCCTTCCAGGATGCCTTGACAGGCAGATGTAGCTCACATGTCTAGGCAGCAATGGATTGATCAGGCAGGCAATTCCCTGATGCGCCCTCTTGACCTCAATTCGATCGAACAGAAAAAAAGGGCGCAAGTTGAGACCAGGTAGCGAGTTTAGCACGTGACTAGGTAGCGAGCTTCGCCCTATTGACTAGTCCTATTTGTTCCTTGTAGGCCTTTCAGCGCACTACAACCAGGCTTCTTTGTCTTAAGGAACTCTGGTCATTTGTTAAAGCAAGATCTATAATCGAAAATATGATTCCAGGCTACGAAGACAAAAGATTGTAAGTATCTATAGTATAGTGGCTGTTCAATTGATCGATGAGGGCTATAATGGCTGCCCAAGGTTTGCCCACTTGTCATTACCCTCCAGGTATGACCACTCAGCAGGCGTGCCATGGAAGCTATACTTGCGAAGATTTCCTCCTAAGTCTCTGGCAAGAACGTCAATGTTTGAGCCATCAGAACTTGCCAAGAACGTTGGCAAGAACTCGCTCGGGTAGTCCGAACCGTCCCGATTCTCACACCAAAGATACGTCCAAGAAACCCAATCGGTGCCGTTATGTGCGATATGGTGGATACAAGTGTCGGTACCGCGCGAGACTAGGTGCGCAAAAGGACGGCCGTCGAGACCGTCAGCTCTCACGATGCTTTGAGTATCTGGGAACTCGGCACCCTCGTGGCTGGCACCCAATGTACCGGACTCCCAGTCGGCCCATGCGCCGTTCTGGAAGAGTCTGTGGCTTGTGGTACCCGCGTTGAGGACAACATCGATCTTGCACTCGCCGTTTGAGTCACACCATGATGTTGCTAATGGGGACGAGAAGCGCTCGGGTCCTGTCTGTTGGGGCGAGGAGTCCCATCCTCTCGTGAATGGATTGCCTAGGTCTTCCCATTCTGTAGCCCAGCCCGATTCAGCGGTCCAGTACTTGTGCCGCACGGGAGCGTTGGTGGTATCTCCGTACTTGGCAAGTACGTCGATTCTGTCCTCGCCCCAGCTTGTTGCTGCTACATCGCCGTTGATGGCGTCGCCGAGCTCCGTCCACTCACTCCAAGATGAGCCATCGTAGGAGACAAGCCAGAGGTGTGCATCATTGTCAACATTGAAGACATCTACTCTGCCCTGCGATCTCGAGATAACTGACGGACGGCGACGGAATTGTGCGGTGAACTCGAGCACCTGCCAGTCATCCCACTGACCATTTCTAAAGTGCGCATAGAGCATCCCTCCATGGAAAGCCTCAACTGAGATTGCTGTCTGCGTATCGTCGCCCGTTTTGACGGCGATGGGTGCCACGAGAAATTTGCGGTCAGGATAGGCTTCCCAAGAACCGTCACCTTCTTTCCTGAACAACTGACCCTGAGCACGCAAATCCCAGAAAATTGGTGACGGGCCTGAAACAGCAGCACCGAGATCGTTTGGGACGAAGCCTAGCCCTCGCAAGAGAGGTAACGAAGGCGATGACGGCTCTGAGGTGGATGACGAGCTTGAAGTTGAGCTGGCAAGCGATCTCGCCGAGGTCGAAGTGGTTGTAGAATCCTTAGAACCATTGGTTTGTGGTGGAAAGGTTGCAGTTACTACACGGCTCGTTGGGGTGAATTGGAGTGCTGTTGTCTCATGTTGAGCGGCGTAAAGCCTATCACGATCACTTTGGGTATCCCTTGATTTGGGGTCAATGTACGTACACTAAGCACTTGCGAAGAAAACACATACTCAGACCTTGACCTTCTCATACCAAAAATTGCGCCAACGACTATGCCAACAATGACTAGGACTAGGAGAACAAGTCCCGTGATCCAAACTCGTTTTCTGCACCACCATCTCTGTTTCGGTTGCCGATGGTCGTTCCCGATGGGTTGCTGAGCCATCATTGTTTTTGGTGGTCGAGGTAAGTCTTGCTGAATTACAACGAGGCAGATTGTGTACATGTATGTGCATCGCCAAGAGTCCCAGCCCGTTGTGCCTGACACAAAGAGTTTCCCACCAATCAGCTTTCGAAGATGTGCCGCTAGTGCCGGAATCTTGACAATCTCGTCTGCACCAACACCCCGGCTTGGTCGCCTGATGTGGAGAGAAGCCAATGGGATGGTTGCCACTCAGCCTCGCGACAGGGTGAGTGACTTGAAATAGAACTCTGCCAGCCAACCGTGTGTTATACAGGCCGAAAACATGTTCATGCGCATTGATAGGATTGAAAACCATGCGCGGGCGAATGTCTGCAGATAACTCATGATATCGGTGCTTGCAGAAATATGCGGACTATCTTTGTCTGGTAGACTATGTTGAACGGCGCTCCTAATTCGCCGATTACAGTTTTTGACCAATGAGATACATATGACCAACCGACTAGCGTACCAGACACTAGTGGGTTTATACATTTCTGCTGGTGTTATAGCTCACGTGTGTATTTGAGGTCCCATTGAGGCCGTGGGATGGATTCTGCTGAATCTATTAAGCCTTTTGCCAGAAACGTCTGCGTTAACTCAAAGCCGGAGAGTACTACAATACGTTGTGGTGGTGTGTCGCGTGTTATATTGTTCGTCCTTCAGGCTAGGACTCGCGCAAGATCGTCTTGGCGATCAAGCTTTTAAATCGTGCTATGATGATCTTCCGCGCGACGGTGATGACATTAGTACAGATAACAGTTCAGACTACAGAGAGAACGGTAAAGTGGTTCATAGTATTAAAGAAGACTTGGTTGAGTTGGCTACCTTGGTGTTGCGAGTCGTAATTGTAACGGTTGGGCTCTGCCCAGGCCTACTCTAGTACGAGTTAGGATAGCGTGTGTATGGTCAGGCATATAATCAGCTCAGCACACGTCAATAGTCAATAAAGCGCAGTCCTCCTCTCTCTCTACACCGTTACAGCAATGAAGGATGAGCTAACACAATCGGGTTGCTTCCTGCGATGTGCAGACTGGTATACTTAGGTAGCCTCATGTTGTCATGAGAAATTAAGCGAGCGCGCTCTCGTACCGATTCTGGCCCTGGTAAGCACCTGTGTTCGTCACAATGTAATTGTAGGCTTCCGTAACCTCCTCGCGAGGCCCGCTATTGCCTCGATTCAGGCGCTTCTTTATTACCAAAGGTACACTATCTGGGCAGTGAACAGGAGCAGCAATCATTGCCTGGCTCACCAAATCACTCGAGTAGGCCAGGTTTCGGACCAGACCGTGAAGCCGATTACTACAGCTTGCGACAACCGACCAACCGAAAAACGAGGTTTTGTTACTCTTTAGCAAGTAACTATGATCTTTGATTAAGCTAGAGAGACCCCATTCCTGTCAGTATCGCGAGCCCATTGCTGGAACGCACCATGGTATTGATTCAGACCATTGTAAATATCTGGTAGAACCACTGGCCAATGCGCCTTGAATGAGATAGCATCTTCCTCTTCCTCGCTATCCTCTTCGTCATCTTGTTGCGTGTTCCCGTACACCGTCACCTTTTCCACGATATTGACATAGGCCGCTTGCCCAAGAGCCGGGTCCCGGTCGGGATTCATGTATTTCCACTGCGTCTCTTCAGGAAGCGCGTCATATTTCAGACACTCTTCTAGTGCCTCAGTATCTACGTGCACGCAGTAGGTGTACCTAGGAGATGACAACACATCGCGGTCTATAGCAGCTTGTCGCTCTGCAATTGCTTCTTCTGATTCAGTCCAGGCTATAAACAGCTTGCGCACGTCATCTACAGTAGCTCCATCAAGAGAAGCACGGTCGTCTTTGACAGTGAATGCGAGGGTTTCAATGAGCTGTCTTGCGTTCTGGCGGATGAGCCACTGGTTCACTTGCTGAGACCACCCTTTTACAAATTGGTCCCAGGATGAGTCGTTACGATAGTCGCAGCGATAGATGACGAACCCCCATACTAGGTGGTCGCGCAGACGTTTGTAGCTGTCGAGTGCAACCAGTGACACGTTTCTGGGGTGGGTTGGTGCAAAGACGACTATTTTCTGTTGTGCAGTGCTGGCAAGGGCTGTACTGGAGAGTCTTTGTTTTTGTTTCGAGAGGAGAAGAAAGCTTGGGTTTGGTCTCGTCCGATGTAAATGTTCTTGTGAGACGAACTCGGTCTCGGAAGTTGGGATTTTCCGAGATCCACCGCACGTTAAATCAAAACAGGGATGGAGGCTTTTAGCATCCGTAGATTCATGGAGGCTTTTGTTGGAGTAAAAGTTGATCGATTGAAGGAACCGGAGTTCCTGGTTATAAGCAATCTATAAGTAAACACACTAAGGGGTCGTCGTTGCCCAATGAATGGATTTTCCTTCCTTCCCATACCGGGAACCACCTTCCATCAGCCTTCACACGTAGCGCTTATGCCGTGAGTCTCTAATGCAACAACGAGTTCTCGAGAGTTGCCCTGGCAGATCATCGACAAGCCCGTCTCTTACACTAGCATCAGTTCCGGTCCTCAATCGATTGTAAAATGTTTAGCAGTCCAGGAAAAGTACCGGATTTTGCCAAAGACGCACTGGCCATAGCACCATCACACAGGTAGCAACTGTCTTATGAACGAAGGGTGGGACTGTGAAAGAAAGTATCTCGCGGGATCTTGAGCACCCTGGATTTGGTCAAAAGAGGTAGATAGACATTGTCCCATAGTTCGCCGAGCAGTACACATCGTATAAATCGAAGGCAGCTGCTAGCAAGATGAGAAATCCGACTTTTGGAGAAAAAACATAATGAGAATTTTCAGCCATGAGATACGTCAAACGTGATGAATCACTCTAAGAACCTCTCCTACAGCGCCTGTCGTGGAGAGCAAACTGCTCAGCCGCTCGATTTCTTGGGTTCGCTGTGAGCTGTGCTGACATTATAGCACCAATGAGTTCTCCTGGAAATTGCTGCTCTATAAAGTGACACTGGGACAGACGATCTGAGAAGCCCCTCTGGCGGCATTCATGAAATTCATGCATTTTCATGTAACTAAACACACCAAGCAGCTTGAACAGTTAGCTTCAAAACTGTCATGTATGAGCTGCACTCTCGACTAATCATATCAAAAAGTCTGGCTATGTTTCGTTGGGAATCTGTATTTCCTCTTGCTGCGGTTATGGCATATCGTGTGAAACGGGCCTCGTTCATAGGGTTTCAGCCGGCAAAAATTTGCCCTCTCATGGCATTAATCCCTGGTTCCGTAGGCACGAAAAGTACAGAGTTCGTAGTGGCTTAACTGGCCTCCGACAATCGAATGATTGTAGTCCGTATATCCTCAGCATTAAGATGATCGGTGACAGGATATGGTCCTGTGGGAAGTGACTGTGAGAATAAAATCCTCTTCAGTCCTGAGCTGAGAATGGGTACGATGCCAGTGCTACTTCGCTTTGGGTATCTTCCAGTGTTTCTGCGGAGCATAATCCCGTACCTATATTATAGTGACTCTTTGTGCATTAAAGTGGTTTTACAGGTGGAGGTGTTTGCACTTGACAGCAAAGCGACCTGTTTCTGTCCCCTTGGAAAAATTAAGTACCCGAAACTTGAACGATTTTGGGCGCTCATTTCACTTACAGTTACACATTTTCTTGTTGTTTCTCTTATGTGCGTCACCCCAACGGTCCAGGTCGACGGATACTTCTGTTGCGTCACATTTGGCGTCTGCATGATCGATCGCTGTTTGACGTATTGGGATACACTGGTATGAAGTGAAATTGGGCGTATACGTGTGCTTTTCCTCTTGCAATCAACGAATGGTGCTGGCCTTTTGCAGCAGTATCTCGCAGGAGCGTCGCATATTCCTTTTGTGGCTACTTCGGTTTCGTCAGAATTACAGGAGCCTTCAATGGGCCTCTTCTGGTCTCCTAAATAGCCCCTGAAGATCATTATTAGCTTATTGCCTACGAAAGCATGGTCTGAAAGCTTACGACTTGGTTCATCGACATAGATTTGTTAGTCTTGTTCAGTCTGGCGATTTGCAACAGAACGCTTTCGCACCCCTCGTGCATTGATCTGTGTTGGAGCCCTTTTCTCAAGGGGAACCACCCCAAGAGGACTGCAAGACCATGATCTCGCCGGAATGGCATTTCCCGTTGCACTCACTAGAATTACCTCGCCAGAGACAGCTGTTCGGGATGGTTTGGCGCGAGCAGCAGATAGCACGCGATTTTCCTCACCCACATCGCTCTTTCGCCCAGCCCATTTGTGTTTCAATGTCTTCGCAGGCAAATACCACCTTATGCGAATTGTTCTCACTGATACAATTCTTAGCCTTGCGACAATTTTTTCCGTTCTGGCGGACGAGATTAGCTGTGACGGCAACTTCAGCCTTTGGAAAGGTTTCTGAGAGTGTATTCAGATCCGGGTGCTTGAACAACTTTTGTACGAGATCAGAGTAAGCTGTATACTTATTATCGTCTTTAGAACATCTGGTATTTTCTTTGTGCAGGTGACCTGTCGTACAGTTATCAGCATCGGAAGCCCAGATCAATGAACCTCTTAATCCATGCTCGTTGGCCCGCTCAACCTTCTGTATGAATGTTTCGCTATCATCGTGCGATACCCATTAATCCTTGTTTTATACTAGGTATTTGACGCCAGCTGCCTTATGGTAGACTCGCTTTGAGTTTGGATTCTCTTTCAGGGGCGCCACAATCTCGTGATACATCAAGATACCGCTCATTTCTGAGCAGAGTTCGGGCTCTGCACCGCCAACAAATTGACAACCAGGAGTGGAACAGCTTGGGTTTGACAATTGGAAGGACCGACCGTAGAAGCCAAAGCCTAGATAGACTTTCTCGGGAGGGATTTCGACACGCCTATTGAACATCGAAACAGAGAGACCTGCCAGAACAGTTCCGAGGTATGCTCAATTTCAGTCAGATTTGTGTGTCCCTGTACAATATTTCCAATGGGGTTGGTTGAATCCCATGTCAGGTGTAAATTGTACGACATACTGTCATCTCTTAGTAGCTCGATTGACGTACTAGTGATCTCAATTACACGTTCACCCAATCGGCTTATTTCATCAAGCCTGGAAGATCCAACCATCCAAGAGACCAGTAAGAGGACGGCGCAGTGAAAGTAATACCGAGCTTGCGACTTGAGGTGTCAAAAACCGATCGGATCGTCTGCATCAGAAGAACGTGATTCTCGGTCTCGTCTTTTTTCCCACCCCGGTCGGGAGCAACCGGATACTCCCTGTTGAGGTCAACACCTACGGTACAAGATTAGCCCAAAACTTCCAGATTAAACTTGCCTGTCATACCGTCAAAGCTCCAGTAGTCCAAGAACTTCAAGAGGTTTTTAGCAAAATTTTGGCGGTTTGCCTCTATTCGTGCGATGTTGCCAACCGGTGGGCGACACGGCCTAATAACCGGCATTCTCAGCATCTAACTTCATCACACTCGCGCCGGCAACATACATGACTACACCATCTTCCGCACCACCAACTCTAGCTTTCACACTCACAGGACCCACACAGCTTCCTATAGCTTCGGGAACCCTGCAAAACTGCTACAAGTACCGAAATCATATTCCCATCTCACCCATCGTGAACCAGTCAATTCCAGGAACGATGGGCAACGTCAACCCCTTCATACACTTATGTGAGACGGTGCACAGACTTCATAGTATCGATATAGGCGATCTACTCGAATGGAATCCAACTTTGGACGTGGACATGAGTCAGTGTGCTTTGCAAGAAGGTTTCACTTATTGTGTCTTGAAAGATGAGCAGTCAGAACAATGTAAGTCAAACTTGCTTCACTCAATTGCAGTGCGAAACGGTTCTCACACCATTAGGAATTGCTCCATGACAGTCGAAGTATCTTTGGTTGGATAGCTTCCCATCCAATGTGGTCATGGATGGGCTAGATCCAAAGTGCGACTGCTTCTCGGCAATCGATGGCAGCGAATACGAGACCGAAGAAGGTAGGCACCCATTCCATAAGACCACATAGAGATATGCTGACGTTAGGAGTGTGCTGAACTTGAACCCCTAAAAAGCTGCAAGTCGATCTTGTCACTGTCCGAGATCTGGAATCTGACTAAATCCTAGTATGGGAGTCCGTTCGCACGCGGACATTCATGGTAGTTGCAGGGTTTGTACGGACACCAAACACCGAACTTCGGTTATCGAAGACAACAGAGGCTTGTCTCCGCGTGCCTTTCTCCTCGCTATCTACTTGGCGTGTCGCTTTTAACAACTCACATTATTGAATATTGTCTTCTAAAGCTGTGACCGTTGATTTGTTGGCATCCGTCGGACGCTAGCCCAGTCGGGTGTGGTGCCATCCTGTCATTCCGGCTACTTCATCAGCAACGATCCACAACAAGCATCAGCTCAAACTGCGTTGCGAGGCATCAAGATGTCTGATGTTGACTGCATCCGCGAGCAGTTATCACTCTATCCAGGCAGCAAGATTGGGTTCGTTATCTACCGGCTTACGTACTTCGACAACGAGCAATGGGGTCTTTTCATGTCTCATCTGAACACAAGAGTCCGAACAACACTTGAGAAACATGGCAATGGCGATCTGTTTCCGTATGTTGATTGGACAGTGCAAGAGGATCCTGAAATGGACGAAGCCTGTTTCGACTCGGATGATGCCATGTATAGTGAGTTGCGCAGGTAAGTGTTCATCGTCTCCTTCCCCATAGTCCACCTCCCAAAGCTCGACAGAGCACCTGAACAATTGTTGATCCTGTAGACGCCATGAACAGTACCTCAATCAATACCCAGAAGACGACTCGTCCAGTGTTCCGAGGTCCCAAGCTTTCATCGCCGTCACTCAGGACCATGTCGATTGGGTTCTGAACGGTCCCGGGCCGGAAAGATACAGTCGGAAAGAAAGCTTCCTAGAACTAGTCGCGCTTGATCCTCAAGATGGGGAGCAGTCTGTATCATTGTCTTTTGTATTTCCAAGGGTATATTCTCTAATTGTTGGTATTGGCTTTGATCACATTCGGACAGGAGAAGAAGACGTATTTAGAGAGTGATTTGTCTAGGAGAGGGTTCGTAAATCATTGTGCAATGGCAAGGGAGATAGGCTAAGCAACAGACTACTCAAGAATTTCTCGTTGTAGATCCAGACTCTTCCATTGCTCCGCTCAATGACCATACTGTTTATAAGACTCTGATCCTGCGTTCCGCCCTTCTTCTAGCAGTACCACAGAACCGCTAGTACTCTTTCTCCAGTGAAATCAGTTGAATCTACAAGAAATAGCAAAACTTCATTCGCATAACTGCCTCTACCCTCGCCCTATTCAATTGAGATTGATACAAAGTAGCTCATAAATAGGCTCGTTATGTAGGACCAGATGCTCGAATGTAGCTCTGTAGTAGTCAATCTCACTAGATACTAAACATCAGTTGCTGAGCCCACTTTGCATCTGGCAGGTCGTGTCTTACTCTGTGAGTTATTTTCCTTTCCATGCACCATACCGAATACTCGTCCCGCACGTTCAAAGCGTTACCCGTCAAGGTGCGCCCATATAGTGCTACATAGTAACCTGTGCAAGTTCCTATCCCCTAGGCTGTAGAAAGAACATTGCGGGATGTCACACTCTGCTTAGCAGACATTCTTGTCTGATTTGTAGTAGACCTTGTATCCGCATTCTTAGTGCTTTTTCAGGTGTCAGGAGATGCAAATAGCGTGGCGGGATGTGGACACAAAAAGGGGCATAGAGTTTGAGGGCCATTACGGCGTGCAGTGCTGGTCGTTGCAAATTGCCTGTTGTAGCAGGCAGCGATGGCTTTGTACGTCGACGGTAGCGAGGTGTCCTACCTTGCAGGGTTTCTGGGTTGTACATCAATCTGCGCGCTTTGATGTTTGTTCGCACGCGCAGTGTGAACTCGTGTGCAGAAAGTTGTGAAACCAGCACGTTGCAATGGAGCACGGCAAATGTGACTGGTAAGATTTGCTCTCTATGGGGGTTTTCTCACAGTCTCAGACTCGAGATTGAATATGTCCCGTTCACACCCTCATCTCTCCGCCTCAGTCTGCTAAGTAGAGGACGGTGGTGTGTTGCATTTGGCATCACCACAGCTCCCCGGAACTGTTTGCACTCTGTAACCCTCCACACAACTATCTGGACTACCACACAGATATCGACGGCGTTTGACGTGACCACAATCTCGGAACGTTGTCATAATGATACACATTGTCTTTGAGTATTTGAATAGCCATTTTCTGACTTGCAAATTGGTCTGCTAGAGCTTACCTTGAGTAACGGTCGTGAGATCGATTGAGATGGAAATTGAGAGATTGAGTGAGAAGCAATTGACAAGAGGGCACTTGATCAATCTCAGATCTATTAGCAAAAGCACATGTTTAACCGAAATGATAAAATCAAGCACATCTCATGAATATCTGCATGACTCAATACCTATGATAGATCTGTACATGATGCGCTGTTGCGCCTTATTGTAGTCACTATAAATGTTTCTAGAAGCGCGAGACACCCTGACGGTTAAAACCAAGGCTGGCATTCTCATTCCTGTTCTCTTCCCCGACTTTCTTCGAAGGGCCGTCGGCTGACGCACAAAATTATCCCGGGGGTTCTTCGAGTTGAATGGGAAGATGTGTGCCACGAAACGATGAACAGATGTAGCGGGAACGTAATGACGGTGATGGTGGTGGTGAAGGAAGGCGCACTCCTGTGTTGATCTGCCACGAAAGCCCTGCCGCTCGTATGGACCACAGGTGTCATCCCCTTTAGCACTTCGTTCCGCGGCGCAAAGGGGATAGCCAGGTGAAGATACTGGCGGCGGCGGTGGGGTAGCGCGAGTGTGAGGCCGAGATGCAGGTGGATGGTCGACGACGCGAAGACAGGTCGGATAGCAACAATAAGTTTTTGTAAAGATTCTTGATCAGACCGCGCTTAAGGCGATTGCTTTGTGCGTGACTCAAACACTTGGAAGCTATAGATACAAGCGACGCACCTGTCCGTTTGACAATTTGAAAGAATTGTACGCAGAAGGAGCATAGTTGTTCCAAAAGAGTGAAAGATGACTTAGCACTCCGGGCAACGCGATTGGCGTAATCGAGTGATCAGCAATCCACCCACTCATCTTCCCTTCTTCTCCCCAAAAGCTCTCGATTGCTCTTGACAAACTTCTTGTTACCACCTCTCTGCACGCGTCTGCGCCGGCGCTCCTGCTTCTTCACCTCAGCTGCGACCATCTTCTTCAACTCGAACCGTTTAATAGTCTCAATCCTGTCACACATGTCCCCAAAAGTATCCTCAAGCATTTGCGTCAGTTCTTCATGTATATCTAAGCACTCCTGTCTTCCTTTTGCATACAACAACTCAACGTCAGCCGACAGCTCTTTGAGACAATCGTCCTTTGCCAGCCCTAGGTCAATCTTGTGTTCTTCTAGGTATTCTTCGACTTCAGCAGTCTCATGAGCCCGCACATCCTCTGCAGCGTCCGAAAGACGGTCAAGCAACTTCTCAAATCGTTGGTATTGACGAATTTGTTGCTGCTGGAAATCATGAGCCAGAAGCGTTCGTAGTTGAGTGACTAGCAGCTGCCCCCAAGGTGTCAGCACTGGAGGCTCCGGTGGTGATGATGGCGGTGAAGAGCCGGGCAATCTCAGGGCGGTGTGAAGCTTGTCGAGTTCAGAGTCCGGGATCGAGCGACTGGAAGAAGGATGGGCAAGGTCTTTTTGGAGACGGGCAGAAAATTGTTCACAAGGGATAGCATTGATTGCTGCTTTACGTAGAAAAGAGGCGCTGATCGCCTCAGCTGTCCTAGGACTATTGGGGGCCGTGGCATTGGACGTGTTCGAGTCAGTGGGCGATTGAGTGGTAGAGCGCTTTCGAGGTGGACTTGGAGGGGTTGATACCGCTGCGCACGATGCTGAGTCAGAGCTGGGGTAATAGCAGACATTGCACTAACCTTCCCGTGGCCGTTTGCGGGGTGTCCCATAGGCAGGCGGGGCTCCCACGTTATCAACAGGACTAAGGTGTGTCCAGTCCGTCTCTCTTAGTCCTCGGTCAACGAGAAATTGCCTGACAGGGTAACCTGTCAGGTCCTTCGCTGCTTTGCTAAACGCCTTGAAAGGACTCTGATGTTCCTGGGATAAGAATTTGTAATCAAAGACAACACAGATTGCTGTTGCCCTGACGAGGTCTACAAATTGCTCATAGGAAGGAAGCGATCCTGGCTCACGGGCAGAGTTTTGAGGCCGCAGACACCAGACGGGAACAGCACGCTGAACTTGCAGAGCAAGTGTCTTGATTTGGGGGCGCTTGTCATCTTCAAATCGTAAGATCCCATTAATGTGCGGTTTCAGAGCAGCGTGATTGCCACTTGTGAGTTTGACGTGTCCAGGCAACAAATTGTCGGCGTCGTACTGAACGACGAATGGTTCCAGGCCGTCAGCTGGGGATATCTGAACCACGAGCAACATAGTCGCGCTACGAGGTGTACTCTTAAAAACCAGCGAGCACCAACATGGCGATACGTGATCAAGAGAAGTGTGCGCATGATAGACTAGCGCCTTAAATCCAAGATCCAAGACCATTCTGGTGGTTGTCAGCTAAATGTGCTATGTACTTACTAAATCCCCCTCGAAACAATAACAGCAAGGGAACTCGTCGATGCTGTGATGTAGAATGAGGGGACCCGCCCGCCCAGGCTTTATTGAGCAGCCCTGACTCTGTGTGTAGTGCGCGCGCTGCGTCCGCTGCTGACACCGGGTACGCGACCCTAGTACAGGACAGACACCTACCCCAATGAACGGCAGCTGACAGACGACAGTGTGAAGCCAGAGTCGCCAACCCCTAACCGCCAGAGGCCTTGTGGGAATCGCAAGGATGATAGGTGTGAGTCGAGTACTCGATACGCGCAATGGGTGGCAGCAGGGATGTGGGGAGCGATCGGGTCGTGTGAAGAAGGTTGCGTTGGTACGTTGTCGGATGCATCGATGAGGGGTTTGCAGGGGCGGCAGGCATTTACATATTGAAGACGCGAAGACGGAGGCTGGGGCTCCATGAGCGATTCGCAGGTTGATGCAGATCTTGGCACGCTAACCTCAGATGAGACGAGTCACGTGCAGTTGCCGCCACTATTGCCCGCTCCGCGTCTCGCGACATCTCAGATACCAGCAAACGATCCCCAGAACTCCGCAAGGATGCAGGAATGATCGATACTGTGTTTGCTACTAACTGCATGGTTGCTGCCTGCCCATATCGACGTTTTGCTGTAAAGTTTGGCGCCCTTTCAAACATGTACCGTAGTTGCTTCGCGTCTAAAACCACGTTACTATGCCCCCTTTCTTGCTAGCACCCCAGACCAAATTTCTTCAGAGGTAACTGCATCTTCTTCTGAACTCACATCTTCTACACGCAACTCTGCTACGCGCACCTTTCTACACGCACCTGGGCCGGCTCTGCACGCGAAGTATGGCCACCGAGAAGACACCAGCAGACCCTCTCAAGCCCCAGCAAATGACCGTTGATGAAGTTGTGTACTTGCTAGCAGACAAGGACAAACCTCCAGTTCCATTCTGCTATGAACACTATCCAGAGTGGAAGAGTTGGGCTCTTGCTGGTGGACTAAAGGATTTCGCAAACTCACACAACGTCCGAGTTAGCTCCATCCTATACCCAATGCCAAAGGAGCTGCGTAATGCTTATTTGGAAACTATTATGCAAAACCAAGATCTACGGAACGCAGTAGATGCACGGAAAAAGAAATCATACCTTAGCGACGCTGAAGGGTATTCCATCATGGCTGAGATTGAGGGCTGGGATG
The DNA here is from genome assembly GCA_022560025.1 of Stagonosporopsis chrysanthemi. Taxonomy (NCBI): domain Eukaryota; kingdom Fungi; phylum Ascomycota; class Dothideomycetes; order Pleosporales; family Didymellaceae; genus Stagonosporopsis; species Stagonosporopsis chrysanthemi. The sequence continues at coordinate 69,142 of JAFISE010000111.1, read as the reverse complement.
AGGAGTATTCTAATAGCGAAGAGGAATTGCTTAGTCTTCCCAAAGTCGTGAGTCATGAGACTTAGCCTTAGCATTGGTCTGTTCCAGCTAATGTCTGTGCTCTCGATTCAGGAGGTGGGGACTGAAGCATCAGACATCAAATCCACTTTGCGCAGCGATAACGCTGGCTCTCATCGCCTTGCAACAGGCACGTAGGCGGAGTACCCGCAACTGAGTCATTAAACGTGTTTACCTAGCAATGTAGTGCTTACTGCTCTGTACAATTAAGGCTACTATAGTTAGGACTTAATTGTGTTCTGCCGTGTGGCGCGCAGGAAAGAGTTAGGCGAAGAGGGCGTGTAGAGCTAATCGGCCAAAAGGAACGAGCTCCTTCGTAGTGCACGCCTAGATTGCCGCCTGACGAGCATGCGGCCATGCGCGTATGCCTTGACCAGCTTTGGAAAACTGCTCTGTGGGGCATAGTTCTTCCAAGCTATCTTCTGCCAAACCATTGCTTCTGCTTGCTTACTTACAGTGTTTGCAGAGATTTTACCGACGGTCACTGCGTTTCCAGTATTAATCGGTTGTGGATTTCGTTCCTGCACCAGGCATTCAAAATGTGTACTAAGCCGGATGATGGTAACACTAGAATATTTTATTACCTAGTTTTCTCCATGACAGGCTGCAGCAGAACGTGGTCCTCAGCGACCGAGATCATGCGCAGACTACGTGGAAGAAAAACAAACCGAGCCTATGCTTAACAATAGTCTTGATATTGGAGGACGATCAAGCATGCATTAACATCTTACTGTACGGCCTATTGGACTACGTCTGCTCCGATTGAAACCATTTGGCACCTTTCCAGTAGCCTCTGCCAAGCCCTCTTACCCTCTTCCAAGTCACCTACTCTTCCTATACCTCCTGTAAGCGTAGTCTTGCTACCGATGATCACGACGCCACACTTTGCCCTAGTCATGACATTTTGCCGAGTGTATGGTGTGAGAATAGCTATTGACGGTAGTTGAATCTCCGAAGATTTTGCGGTGGAAGTCGATGCAGGGTCAGCAATGAGCTGCACTACACGCTTGAAAAGCTCGGTCTGGCCTGCGTTGGCTTTGGACTGCCGAACAAAGTCTTCTGGGCTGTTATACTCAACCCAGACCAGCCGGTTGTCTTTTGGCCAAGGAAATTGCGACATTGGCAGCGGTCGACTGTCGTCGTCGACTGCGGTTTTCAGTCTATCCTTGTAGAAATCTGTGGAGCTGAAGTCGCAAATAGTGCGATGCATGCGGTATTGTGTGTCGAGCATGGCTTTCGCCACCCCTTCCTGCTCTTGCATGTTGTAATGACGTTCGAACAATGAGATATCATAGCCAGTGACTACAGCATTTTGTTGTACTGTAGGGCGTAGTTGGACATGGTCACCTACCAAGATCGCTCGCGAACACCCTTTCACAAGCGGCACAAGAGTCGCGGGCTTCGTCTGCTGGGATGCTTCATCTACGAGAGCAATGTCAAAATTCTCGTCACGCAGTACACCAAGGCCTGCGCCAATACAAGTGCTGAAGATCAAACGGGCCTCTTTAATGCGCTTATGGGCTTTACGGCTTGCGGAAAAATTGTCCGTGAGGTCTTGGCCAAGCATTGCGTTGCAGGTAAAAGATCGAAGATCTGGCGATACTTTTGAAAGCTGGCGATGATTTTGGTCAGTGGATGTATCCACATAAACATTATCATAACTCGACTTACCTGGGTTGATACTCTTACGTCAGCAGTGCCAGCTTCCTGTGCGCTGTTGGCTTTTACAAACCTTCTCAGGATATTGTCGACTGCATTGTGCGTCGGCGCTGTGACAAGGAACCTGGACTCCGGCAGTTGCCTGAGCAATTGACACAGAATGACAATGATGGTGTGCGTCTTGCCTGTTCCAGGGGGACCCCATATGAGCGTCAGAGAGACCCCATATGAGCGTCAGAGAATGATTCAATGCCGTTGCGAGGGCGTTGTTTTGACTTGCGTTGAGACTTGGATCTCTCACAACGGGTAACTTGACGTTTTGAAGCTCAACTTGGTCTGCGGCTGGTAGACCTAAGAGAGACGCGTAGATCCTACGGCAGGCTTCATGTTGGGTGTAGAACATTTTCACGGCATCGAATGAGGTCTTAGCTGTGACGAACGAGCCACACAGCGCAATATGCCATGCGTAATGTGCAAGATATGGAGGCGGGTCGTGTAGACATCTGAAAGTGGCGGAACCTGGCTCCACGCTCTGTACCAGAGCATCCATCGAAATGAGCTTCGCGAACGGGTCATTCTGTGGACTCTTGGTTACGGTCAGGCGAACGTGGTCGCCAACCTTCAGAGAGCTGGTCATCGACGAGTCCACACGTAGAATACTTTTCACGATAGTATTGTTGTCCGCGTACCCTTCAACAGCCAGTTTGATAGACTCCGACTCAGGCTCAAACGAATCTGCCGCCTTGTTAATGTGGTCTAAAGCGATACCGAACAGCGATGAAGTCAATCGATGAGTGTGTATTGGACGGCCAACGAGCAGTCGAGCAATTTCCGGCTCGATAACCTCAAGAAGTAGATCCGGCGCAGCTTCGGGTGAGCGAACAGTGATTGCAATCAGCTCTACTAGCTCGGCGAAACTCTGTGTTGGTAATATCTTCAACTCCTGTAGAAGCATTGACAGCGGCCGAAGAACAAAACCACCGAGCTCGTTAGACTCTAAGACAAGTCTTTTTGCAATGGCTGGAGCTAGAAGAGTAAGCTAACGCTCCATAGCTGCTTTGTGTTCACTCCATGAACACGACTGGAGAAGCGTCGAGGTAAGATAAGCTGTGTCTTGTAAGTACTGCAGCAAGGCTGAAACAACTGCTCCGCCATGGAGAGCAAAGGTTGGATCTTCTGCTAGCAGCAAAGCTTGTGAGAATACATCCCGGATGCGTTTCTTCTCATCGTGCTCCTTGAGAAGATCCAATAGCTCTCGCAGCTGCGTAATAGAGCTTAGTTGGCGAAGTGATGAGAGACTTTTATCTCGGCAAACAGCTTGCGTCATCTCTGAGTATTGATCCCAGTTCAGCGTGGCCAATTTTGACGTCGTGTAGTCAGGTTCAAGTTTCTCAAACAATGGAAACACCTCCTGGGTATCGACGTACTGTAGCCATTCATCGAGAACGCGCATGGCAGTAACATCTCGATTGCTGATCACTTACACCTCCTCCCTCTGATCAGCACAGTTGATGGAAGGGACTCGTGAGGGCACTTACACCAGCCAAGACACCTTCACCCTGAATCTTTCCAACATGCTTCTGTGTATCTCGGCCAATTTTATCAAGAGCCACACTCGCTTTGCAGTCGAAGTTGACCTGCTGCCACACGGTACGCTCTCTCACTCTTCGCTTATCTCCGACACTGGGCAACGCGCGGTACAACGCGTCATCGCCTTTTGAACTCCTCAAAAAAATCCAGGTATTGCTCTTCTTATGTTGATAGAGTTGGAACACGTGCTCATCGCAATAGAGACGATAGTTGATCTTGGTAGGCAGAGCGCGATAGTTGGCTGATTGCGGTCCTTGGGTGTGGGGAAACACGAACACTCGTACATCACTGTCCACCGTTACCTCGCTAGCACGAGTGATCTTGCGTGGTACATAAACGGCCATGCTCAGACGCTCGTTGATGTGCAGTACGATCAATTTCTTGTGGAAAGCCTCTAACGACCGACACACGACTGGAAGAAACCTCCCATCCGGTCGACTGTAGATTTGAACACCGGTTTCCAGCGCAAGTGCGGATGAGCCAGCCCAAAGCGATTGAGTTCTTGCGGGGCGATATGGTCAGACTGCAAAAGTCCATTGCGAACCAGACTTGGTGTTGTGCTGGATGGTGGCAATTGAGCGATGAACCAAATCTGCTGTTCATCAGTCAAGGCACTGAAGTCAATGGCATGACTGTAAACCATGATGTCAACACTGCGCCGATCACACCGTCGCATCAAGACCCGCAGTAGCTCGAACTCCGAGAGTGCCATCTTGTCGCGAGTCATTACTAAGTCTATGAGGTTTGCGTCGTCTTGTATCTCTGGCTCTAGGACAGCTGTCCGTTGTATCTGCCGCATAGAGGCCTGGTGAAGGCAATCCAATATAAATGGCGTTGCCGTCGATTTTGGCTCGGGTGGATCCTCAAGCTCTTTCACAATTTGCAGATTCTCGGGAATTCTGATATGATTGCCATCGACACATTGAGAAAACAAGCGATTAAGCTGTTGACATAGTGGACTCATGGCATTTCCTAGCCGGGCCCATTTCATGTTTAAATTTTTGACTCTGCTCAAAGATCCATTGGTGTACCGAGCAAAGTATTCGGCGCGACTATCGCTAGTCACTTCGCCAAAGGTGATCAGCTCTTTGCCGCTGGGATACAGGGCCGGCTCAGCCATCGTGCGAGGGATTATGTCGCTATCCCATATAACAAGGACTACTATGCATTAGTGTCATGGCTAATCGTAGTGTAGCCGTTGGGTATTGAACTTACACTTGTCCCCATCTAAATCTCCTCTAGACATCAGATCCGCACTCGGTCGCTTCCCTCGCATTGTGAACACAATACAGTCTACCAGGTGTGAGTATTCGGGGACGTCAACTGCCTTGAACTTTTGAAGATCACCCGGGTGTAGGCACGGGTTTCTCGTTACTAAGACCTCAGTATTGATCATGGTATGTGCCCTTCCGTCGCAATCTTGTGTGATGCGGACGAAACACTCGCCTTCTCTGAGTCGCCCTGTAGAATCGCCTTTCGCCGTTGGATCACAGACACCAAAGAGTAAACGAGACTTTGGAATCAAGATTTGACATCGTTGTTCGTTGCGCTTGTTGATCATTCGGGCAAGTTCTTGCTTACCAAGCTTTTGAGCATCGGGTACACTGATTCTACGCCATCTAAGAGCAGCTTCTCAGCCACCTCTGTGCGGCCAAGGTAGGACAGAAACTGAAAAGCGGCTCGAGTATCGCCTCTGTGCACATCTTGGAGGAAAGTGAGGTGTTGTTCCTGCTTGTACATAAGTTGTAACACGTGGCATAGATCACATGATATTCTATTGTAGCAGGCACTGCCCGGTGTGGGCAAATGCACTTACCTCTGAGCTGAGGGCTCCTGTAGACGAACATCATATCATCACAACACGAGAACAGAGAGCAATACAAGCGTTCACCCGCAGCACCCACTTGACACTGCTTACGCAGTTACATAAGTGTTTCCTTCGAAATCCCAAGTGTGTGCAATAGCACGACGACCTCGTCGTTAAGGCTACCAAAAGCGTAAGGCTGTCACACGTCAGCCTACTGTCCTCGAAAAAGAGTGAGTGCCATTGCAGACCTTGGAATAATCCACAACGGCGAAACTGTAATCTGGCGAATCTGTGAACTTGCGCATCGATGCTCGAAACTGAGCTTGGATCTGCCCACGCAACGTCGGATCCAAGGTTAATACGCCCTTGTAGCCGCGATACCGGACTTGATAAACTGAGGGCAAATACCTTCTGTCTCGAAATAGGATGTTCTGCTTTTGCGCCAAGTGCTTTGCCAATTGCGTTGAGATGAGTCCGCAACCGTCAGTGAAGATGTAGTCCTTGGTTGCAACATCATCAATGTCTTGACACCGATCAGGTTGTAAATCAAACGCAACCTTTGCGCTTGAAAAAGGAGTCCAATTCGCTTCGCTTTCTTCCCGACAGACCTGATTTTTGAGAAATCACCCATGGCCTCAACTTTAAGGATTATATCTTCTTTCGATCCTGTGTACATGATACAAGTTCTTGATTTGAGTTGGCTGTTAGAGTGGCCAAAGAAATGGTATGTTTTATCATTAATGGTGATCCCAGTAACGAGCAGTTTGGCGATCCAATTTCCATTCTCCCGGCCCGTAGCCGGTCTCGAAGCCTCGCCTGTGACAGCAGCAGGCCAATGTAGCTTGGAGTCTGCGAAAGAGACGAGGAGCAGTCTATCAAGTGCGTTGGCTTCTAGTGACTCGGTGCCACGGTGCCGTTGCAAAGTGGAGGGTAACTTGCTGCCGATGACTTGAAGAGACAATCGGCACGCATTTGATAAGGCCTGCGTGGTTGCTGAAGCGGGACTCGGGAAGATCTGGTATTTTTTAATTCCACCTATCGTCTCCTAGAGACACAATCTCCTGCAGAATTCTGGTAAAAAATTTGGCGTCGCTCATACCTTCGAATTTCTTGAGTTGCGCAACAGACAAGAGGACGACATGGAAGATGGAGTCGAGAGGTATGATGTAACTGCGTAAGCAGTGTCAAGTGGGTGCTGCGGGTCAACGCTTGTATTGCTATCTGTTCTCGTGTTGTGATGTTATGATGTCACGATTTGGAGTCTCCCTTGCCTCATGGGCAACCCGCGCCTCACTTTTGTTGAGATGCGGCTCCCCATCCTGCACTAGCGCTGTTTACAGCTACCCATGTATACATACTGTTCGTAGCTTTGCACAATACAAACTCAGTTCAATCCTCAAATCTTCCTGCACTGCTTGCACTCACCGCGACATATGATGTTCGTCTACAGGAGCCCTCAGCTCAGAGGTAAGTGCACTTGCCCACACCACGCAGTGCCTGCTACAATAGAATATCATGTGATCTATGCCACGTGGTTACATATGAACAGCGTGGCACTGATACTACAAATGCAACTTGGCGAGCACCAAACTTGAGCAAGCAAGGTTCATACCCCGCACTTGAAGAGCAAGCAGTACACCCTACTCTGCAACTTCAACAGGACTCCCCGATAGCATCATGAAAAACATTTACATCATTGGCGCTCAATGCACAGGTAAGACCACGTTGTTCAACGCCCTCGAAGAGAGCTTCACGCGTAGGGAAGGTGTGAACGAAAACCAGCGTCCGGTCATCATCCGTAAGGTAGCACGCAAAGTTCTGAAGGAAAGAAGTTTCAACCGCATCGATGTGAGGACATCACCAACACGTGCACTGGAGCTTCAGCAACACATTCTCGAGGCTCAGTACGATGCCGAGATCGCGGCTTGCACTACAAAATCAGACCCTTGGTACATATGCGATCGATCTGGATTGGCTCCTATCGCGTACACTCAATACTTTGCGGGAAAGGATGCAGCGGCAGAAATGATGTCGTCCGAGATCTGGCAAGAGCTTGAAAGTCGAATGAAAAAAGCTGTTGTGGTATTATGCGAAGCCGGTTGTCACTGGCTTGCAGACGACGGCGTGCGGCTGATGCTAAGAGATGACGAGGATTGGATGCGTGTTGATATCAGCTTCCGTAACTTGCTGGAGGCACGGGTTATCTCATTCTCTGTCTTGTCCAAAGATGTGGTTGAGCTGGAGGACCGTATTGAGTGCGTACACGGCTACATCAGAAGGGCACAGGGAGAAACCTCATGATAGCCAACAAAATTACTCCCTCGAGAATACGACGAGATCTCTGACGCGCTGTCCGAACGATTCACGTCAAGGGGATGATAAGGGATCCACAAGATAGCGTGTGCTATATCTGTTGGTCGTCAACAACTTGGCCAGGCACCATGTCAGCAACCCCTCACTGCGGGCCGCATCTAGCGCTCACGAACGCCAAAACCAGCATCAGCAAATTTATTGGTCAGCAGGGGTTGACCTTCCGTTGTGGAATGTTCATCGACCGAGCTGATACAAGCTTGAAAAATAAGTAAGGCGTTATCACTAATGGACACAAAGCGGCCGGAAACTTAACGGGAGCGTGCAAAGGAGTTTGGTAAGGGAAGCGCCTTAGCGCTAGCCGAAAAGAGGTATTTCCACAAGTGGAATGACCACATTGGGAATAGCTTGGAAAGAGTATCAGGCATACTGAAATGTACATAACACGTAGCACAGAATGTATGGTCAAATGAATGTCAACCAGAGGACGGAGCTTCTTCGTTCTCATGGCTGCTTCCAGCACGGCCTGTTCGTTCTCTTTCTGCACCTCGGGATTCAGTGTAGAATCCGAGGTAACGAAGCATGCACAGCGCTAAAGCTAACAGAAACATCATCAATTACACATTTTGAGGAATTAATATGAGAATTTGCTAAAAGCCCTGACTGCAGTTGGGGCGATTGAGGAGGAGTGGAACGGAAATATGATGATATTTTCGATTCATGCCTGCATGGTGAACGCCGATGCCTCGGCTGAGAGCACTCATGAGCCAATCTGCAACACCTCGATCGCGGAGTTGCTCCTTAAATGTGACAAGCTCCGAGTGCTGCAGCTTCTGCGTATTGGCGAAGTGGAAGCCATTGATCGGGGCACAAGAATCAAAGCTCTGCTACCTGCTGCACTCTGTGGACCCGGCTTTGCGTTCACGGTCCAGTCCCGACACCTTTCTCTCGTCAACATCCTCCCCTTTGTTGCCGCTACCAGGCTTGGGTTTCTTCTTGGCAGTGCTCTTCTTAAGCTTGTATCATGCCCTGACTGCTCTTTGATCTCTCTTGGACCTTTCAAATGCCGTAAGGTCCTCTTTCCATAACGTGTTGCTCTTCTTCCATGCTGATTCCCCCGCTTCCAGCTCTCTCATCACTTCTCTCATCAGGTTCTTATACTAACCCTGATCGTAGCTAAAGATAGTTGCTAGAAGGACTGTCCTAATAGTACTGCAGACATCGCAGCTGTGGTCTTGTTAAACCAAAGTGTGATATCTGTAACGGTTGGGCTCTGCCCAGGCCTACTCTAGTACGAGTTAGGATAGCGTGTGTATGGGCAGGCATATAAGCAGCTCAGCACACGTCAATAGTCAATAAAGCGCAGTCCTCCTCTCTCTCTACACCGTTACAATATCGAATTTGCCTTCTATTGCAACATTAGTACTCTTCATTGAACTAACCCCCTTTCAAAACTAATGCATAGAGATTCTCATAAGAGACGTGACTTCGCAGTCAATCATGGTAGGATGTGCGGGGATGCTAGAGCCAACAAGTACTGTAAGCCTATAGTCGTCGCTTAAGTCTTTATTGACATGCTATTGTCCTTTCAGCTCAATGACTTATCTGTAAGTGCCAGTTGCCTACTGTGACCAATTTGTTTGGCAGCTATTGTATATTATGCTAGAATATCAACTCATTCAAACCGCGAACATCAATATCAGCTTGCACCTGGCATGTTCTATACACATATTCATCCGCCTGGTCTTCCACGGTAATTCCACTCGTGAGCGGACGAGATTCTGTGTGTTACCTTATCTCTAGATCCCATCCTGTTCTTAGATTCTGCCATGGCTTACTCGCTTCGAGCTGCTCTGTCAATACAGCGATGTTGTCCTGCTTTGTCCCATTTGCATCGACCTGCCCTTGTAAGTATTCCGTTATTGCCCTAGTGGACTATTGCCACCTACATGTATCAGAATCCCGCGCTGCCTATACGCTTCCTCGACAATGGACGTCTCCCGTCGATATTCCGCAAAACGCCTTTCAAACTTTTCTTTGCTGTCGTTGCTATCTCGGCCTCGACCCAGGTATCTCGCTCTAGCATTTTCCTCAGTAACATCCAACATAAGCACCATGTTGGGCTTTACGTCCGCCTCTGCCTGGCAATCACTGTCTGAAGAAATCGGTAGATTCTTTCGAGCCACCCACGTATCGAAACTTTCTAATTGCTCCATAGATCGAGGAAATCCGTCAATGATGATGCCTCTGCCCGTTCCGTTATCGCCGTCAATGGCGTCGGAAACCGCTCTGTGGAGGAACGGATATAACTCGTCTGAGGTTAGGAAGCCTTGATTGTCCAGTCGGTCTTGGATCTGAGTAGCAAGTGCCGTGTCATGATTCTCTCGCATCCAGCTACGCAAGCTATCACCTAGTGAGTAGTGCAGCATATCGTGCCTATGCGCAAGGTGCGCAGAAAGAGTTCCTTTGCCGGCTCCCGGTGCTCCTGGAAGCAAATTAGAACAAACGCAAGATATTCTCGATCAAGGGGAGGTACCAAGTACAAAAATTATTGCGAAGTCGCAGCGACGCTTGCTGGAGACGGTCGCATCCATGACGCCAGACGGTCGTTGACGTGAGAGTAAGTTTGTTCTTGCCGTAGCGGTATCGAAGCTTGAGAGCACGTAGGGCGGCGGGGTTCTCATCGGCACTGCACGGTAATCTAGGTGTACGACAATCGTTTATCCAATAATGAGCTGTTACTCTAAGCGAGACGGCATATATTAAGCTGATCACTCATCCTTTCCGACGTTCTTTCTCAACTTAAACCTCAAATTTGACCCGACTTTTGAATCTTCCGAAATGTTCATCTATACATGTTTCCTGCTCGTTGTGCTGTGCATACTTGTCTACCATGCGATCAAATACCGCTACTTCCGAAGCTCGACAAAAGCATCATGCGAAAGCCAACTGAACGAAAAAAACGACCCAATCTCTGTGAACTATTTTCCATCGCGGAAATGCAACTATAGCTGCGGGTTTTGTTTTCACACCGAGACCTCGTCCTACGTCCTTCCGATCGAGGACGCAAAGCGCGGCCTACGGCTGCTCAGAGAAGCAGGTATGCGCAAGCTCAATATTGCTGGCGGAGAACCGTTCCTCTATCCCCGCTTCCTCACCGAGATACTGCGCTACTGTAAGGAAGAGCTAGGTGTGGAGAGTGTCAGCATAGTGAGCAATGGTAGCAAAATTCGGCAGAAGTGGGTGGCAGAGAATTGCCAGTGGTTAGATATCCTGGCTGTGTCTTGCGACTCATTTAATCCAGAGACCAACAAGCGGATTGGGCGTGGTGAGGATGGAAGAAACGCAGCTCGGCTGTTCCAGATTGCGGAATGGTGCAAGGCGTATGGGGTAAAATTCAAGTTGAACACTGTTGTGAACACCCACAATTGGAATGAGGACATGGCCGATAATATTGAGAGGCTCGCCCCCTTCCGATGGAAAGTCTTTCAGTGTCTTATTGTCGCTGGCGAGAATGACAACGAGCAGAGGAAGCGAGACGCGAGAAGCTTCCTCGTAACGGACGAGCAATGGCGACTGTTCTACGACCGGCACCAGCACCTCCCATGCTTTATACCAGAGGATAACTCCTCGATGGCCAGCAGCTACCTGCTGTTGGACGAATATATGTGCTTTCTGGATAAAGGTGAAGGGATGGTGACGAAGAGTGAGTCGATCTTAGAGGTCGGTGTTAGAACAGCGATGAATCAAGTTGTGTGGGACAGGAAATCGTTCATCGACCGGGGCGGTATTTACGATTGGAGCAGGTCGGCCGAGGTGCAGCAGAGCAACTGTAACGGCGGTAGCGACAGAAAAGAGCTACAGTGGTGAAATAGTTCCTCAAAACTACTGATGAGCTAGCTATTTACCCTAGGGGAACTTTACCAGTGGAAGCGCACACACCGCTGCGATGATATGGCTTTCTTGCTAGGGCCTTCGCATTTCCAGATGCCTTCCTTGTCAGCCAAAAAATATTACATTCCATTACACAGGCCTGACAGCCTATCCAGTGGCACTAAAAATATCTTCGTGGCGGCCAAATAGTCAATTATATGAATAGAACATCGTGAAAATAGTATATTGCGTATAGTATATAAACGCACGCTACTTTGCGTCCAGAGTTATGACCGTGTATCCCTCTTCAATTCTGGTGCCTTGGGGCCGATAGTCTTGCTAGAATACTTTGTCGCTCATTCTAAAGATCCTGCTATATCCTACTTACCTCCCAGCGCCACGCGCCATACCTCTTATCGACGCTCCCAATCTCGCTACAACTCCATTCATCACGCCATACTGTTAGTGATTCCGTGTTGCCGTTCTCTGTTTCAATTCGGTCGTCATGATAGTTTCTGACAGGACGTACGCGTCTGATTAATTTCAAAACGTCAACGCCAGTACTATTCGACTCTGCATGGGGTTTTGGGAATCATATTCAAATTCTTGCTGTGACATACTGCACAAATCAAAACATAGCATCTCTAGAAGGTTGCCAGGGATAGCAAAGCAGAGGTCTGCGTTGTCTTGTGTCGTCCGATACAGAACAGCCTGAGCACAGACTGCTATTGCGTCTTCGGTGCCGTTGTCGCAAAATTACATTTTGTAAAGAGAGAGAGCGTTTCTGGTGATACCTCACTCAAACGCTAGTCATTAGACTATTGGTGTTACTCTGCGTCTTCGAACATTTTATTGCACGACTTCTCAGCATCCGCAGTGATCTGGTGATCTTCCAAAGGAGAAATTCGCAACAGTGTTTGTCAGGCGTTGGCAGCTTGCCTTTGTGGGTTATATTGGTACTGCTGGATGTAAAACGCAATCACATGAAGTTCAGGTTAGTACTATGGTTTACTATGGTTTGGGGGTTGGGAAGCAATGGAGGGGCTGGCCACCCACCGGCATGGTCTCCACTTCCCGACGATAACCTGGCCCGGCCCGCCGCAGCGGCGGAAGGCACACTATTGTATTGTACAAGCCCCCTTTATCTAGGACCAAGTCGGAGCAACGGTCCGGGCACATGTGTAAGCTTGCATAGCGTCCCAACAATGTAAAAGGAGGCTCTTACCTCCTCCGGAAGGCAGAACCACTACAAGAAGCGCTTTTCCTTGCAGAACTGCCTTTAGGGCTAGCTCCCGCTCTGCGAACTTGAACCAAGTCTGCGTCTAGCTCAGCACCTTCTGCATCGCGTGCTCTAGCCTCGTACTCGACATATGTAGCTGCTATGCCTTGAAGGCGTCTTTTTGCATAGACGGGCTCCTCTAACGATGCGCCGAATATCTCTGTCTGCTGATGCTTTGGTGCTCCTCGTTCGTCTCCGAGGACACCACAAAGACTTTCGCTAAGACCCCGTTGTGCTTGACTTCATAGAAGGTATGGCTTTTGATGCACCTTCTGGGTGCATTTCTGTTGCATGTATAGGTAAGTCGCATTGCTCTTGGAGATCAGTAGTGATCAGAGTTCTTATGGTACAGAACCTGAATTCTGTCAACGCGTCTTTCGGGGCTAGAATCCGCACAGATGCATGTGTCGAAAATTCCGGTTGAGCCGGGCCACGCGATGCTGGTTGTTAAATTCCTGGGAATTGTTGACTGGCTTCCGCCATAGTTTGTCATCATCATCTTGAGATCGAAGATCAGGACAGCAAGAAGATCTCGGTTAATTTGGACTCGGATCTCATCGCAGCACCAATGGTTTGAATCTGAGTCTGGAACCATCATCTCGCCAAAGTCACGACCAAACAAGGTGACAGCGCGAACAGATTGGACCAACGCAGGCCAGCTTTTGCCCAGTGTACCGAATCTCGCAGTACGAGGAGACAGTACGCTTGTATCGACCGCTACATCGTTGAAGTCCCAACCTTCTAGATGTGCAAAAGCCTCGTTACCAGGTCTTTGACGGTATGTTTCGACAAACCAGTCCTGGTGGTCCATCAACTTCTCCAACATCTCGTAGAGAGTGTTGATTTGGTACCCCAGTAAGCTATCACTCTGGTCGTTTTGCCCGGGTGTCCGTCTGTAGACCGGCAACGCCCTATTGTGCTCGTTTGTAAGCACTTCAAAGGCCGATTCGGCTGTGTAAGGTTGTTCAGCGTCCCGGAACGCTACCCATTCGAACGCGAACATAGACTTAGGTGTTGTTCTCGCGCGAGATCTTAGGCAAGCGCGGACGAGGTGTAACAGTGCAGTAGTGCCGTTCGCCAACCAGCCCCGCCTTGTTGAGTCGTCCCATAGAACCACATATCGCCGGTGCATGACCTTGAAAATCTCTTGATAGGTCTTCTGGCGGACGCAGCGTGACACATCTCTTGCACTGAGAGTGTACGAGCTACCGCCGTGTATCGGCTCACCTCTGGACATCGCCACAGGTAAGAGCTCGCATCCTGTACTGAGGATTCCCAGGCCTGAGCCTTCCACCGGGTATGTTGCACAAGCCGACCCTACAGCAAACTGAGATCAAATTGAGATACGGGGAATTAAGTCGGATCTGCTCTTACCAATGTAGTTATTTACTCTAGAACTCCACCCAACGATGTGTCGAGTGTCAAACAAGTCGGAGATATTAACATTATCCGCATGAACACCGTGGTTGACTGTATATGAGATCCGGGAACCCCCTCTTTGCTGCAGAAAGTGCCAAAGGATCACACCATCACTGAAATGTGCTGGCACTAACATTGAGGCAAACCCTTTGATGAACAACTTCCCATTGAACATGTTAGCGCATTGTGTGCCGATCAAACCTGCCATCATGTTGAGGGGAATCTCAAGGCTTGTATCAGGCTCTGGTCTGCGCAATATAGGGAAGCCTCGTACAACGACTGGGTTCTGAAACATGTCATGCCAACATTGACATTGAATTCCGTCTGGCCGCTCCTCGTCCTGTTCTACATCGGAGTCGAACTTAAAGTCAAGGCTGACACCGATACAGGCTTTGACAGCAGTTTTGGTCAAGCTGCCAGAGTTCGCCTCGTAAATCTCTTCTAAGTCGAGGTTTACAGTAGATAACTACTGAATCAGCGGGAGATGAGCGGAGGGCAGCACCGATCCATGCAAACTGCTCGCCAATTTCGGCAACAGAGTACGCCGTTCCAGTCGCTTCGATCACAAAGTAAGGCTTTGATATCCAAGCAACTAGCTTTGTGTTGTCTGGGAAATCGTCTAGGAGCATCTTATTATGTCACGATTTGGAGTCTCTCTTGCCTCACGTGCAGATGCACCTCACCTGTGGTGAGACGAGGCTGCCTCTCCTGCACTAGCGCTGTTTACAGCTACCCATGTATACATACTGTTCGTAGCTTCGCACAATACAACCTCAGTTCAATCCTCAAATCTTCCCGCACTGCTTGCACTCACTGCGACATATTAACACACCAGCATCTTGCAAAGAGGCATGACCACTTACAATAGTGTTGCTTGTCACTCTTGCGCATCACGGTTTTTATGAGGCTGATGATCTGTTTTCCCGTTTGGGACCAGGTTTGACATGGGTACTCTATGCATGTTTGTGCCTGAGCATCCCGATTAGACCCAGTGAGAGCGACGACCGTTTCGATAACCTTGTCCGCATCCTCTCTATGACCCTGCTCCGAGAGAAAGGCGAAAGGATCCCAATTGACCTGGAATGTGACTGTATACGCGTCCGCTGGCCGACTCCTGCTTATTTTGCGAGGAGAGGGAAGATGATGGATAATCTCTTGCCTGATAGCTTTCATGATGTTTGCCTCAGCGCACATCAACTGATACTCACGTTTCAGGCTGGAGAGAAGCCACTGATAAGCTGGAGCTTCCACAACAAGTTTCCCATACCGAGAGAGTCTCTTCGTAGGATTGTGTTCATCGTCTGCGTTATCATCCTCCTCATCTTCTGGGTCGTCGTTCCCCAAGTAGGGATCAATGTGCTCTTCCGGCGAATTGATATCTACGAAGCTTTGCGTCCCATGAATGTTGCTCTCTTCCGGATTTGGCATAGGTAAATCCACGGCATCGTAGGTAGTACCCTCTTGGTTCTGTTGCCAGCTTTGAACGATGGAGGTTTTGTCAACTTGGGCAGGGGTTCTGCCACGAGAATGGGCTAAGGCATCTCTCAAGAATTCCACAACATGACTGCAGAGATGGAATTAGTATCACATAGAACTACCATGGGTGTGGTTGCGGCAAACCACTTACTTTCGAGACTGGCAAATGAAAACCATGGTTTCACGATGCTCCTTGACCTACGTGCCATACCCAAGTTTGAGGGCAAGAGCTTTCAGGTGATCGGGGAGAACGTCATAGATTCGCTCCAGACTTTGACTGTCGAGTGAGTCAAAGTCAAGGTGTTTTAGAAGATTCTGAGCTATCTCGGAAACATATCCGGAGTTGCCAGATTCGGATATGCTCAGGGCAGAGTAAACGGACCCTTCACTGTCCATTTCTGCTTCCGAAGTCGAGGTTTTTTCGACAATTTTAGATATCCTAGATCCATATCCAGAGTCAGTGAACGCGCCATTAGCCACACGTCCATCGCCAAATTCTGTAGACAAAGGTGATTCGGGTTTGACTGCGCCCATTCGAGATAGGAGTGTAGAGACATCTTTGTGTCCTAAAGCTGAAGCCGCTTGGAGTGCGTTGCCGTAGTGTCCACCCTGCGCGTTAACATCGGCGCCTTTGTTAAGCAGCATCCTGACAACCTGCTCGTGGCCTTCAATTGAAGCTGCGTACAGTGCGTTGCCGTAGTCTCCACCCTGCCTGTTGACGTCGGCGCCTCTGTCGAGCAGCATTTTAACTATCTGATAGTGTCCAAAGAATGACACTAGTATAAGTTGAGAATGGAAGTCAGGAGGTTTAGAGTATGCAGGTGTTGAATGTTCTGTGAGCCATTTCGGATAGCATATTGAGTGTAGATCCGATATCTGGATCACAAGATTCATCAATGCCACAGCCCTGTCGCTCTCGAACTGAGCCTCGCGGTAATGCATTGGTCAGTATCGTCCAGAATAGGCGAAGAAGGCATGTCTGTTGTGATTATAGCCTTCCGAACCAGTCTTGTCTGTCGACGAACTCGCCGCAGAGTTGAAGAGGCTGATTAAACGCATACAGCATTCCGCCAGTATCTTGTGCTCGCTGTGCATTGTAATTGAGTGCTGCCATTGCTTCCCTTGGGGAACCAAGTCAGTATGCGTCAAATCTCCCAGGAGAAATTCGCGAGCAGTTAGTGAAGAAAGTAGACTTTGTTGTGGTGGACTGAGACAAACAGCCCACATAACCTCCTGATGCGCGTCTTGAACTTCTCGTCTTTCTCGAGATCGAGTTTCTGGACCGTGTGTATGGTGTCGTCCAGCTCCATGGCAACGTTGAATTCTGAGATTGTCAAAGGACGGCTGGCAGCCAGTATGATAGCCAAGGCTTTCCGAACGGTCGACTGATGTTTGGATCTGATCAAAATCTTCTCATATGCCTCGTTGACATTTGTAGGAAGCGATTTTACGGCGGAATGAATCCCCCTTCTTGTCTGCTGAAAACCTTCACACTCCAGGTGGTCAAACACTAGATACACCCAAAGGTAGGTGCGATGTTCAGCAGTGAGCAGTGCCCGCGCTAGCTCAGCCTTGACATTCTCTGCAAACTCCTTCTCTTCTGCCATCCTCTCAACGCGGTAGTTGATGACATGGTTTACCTCTTGACTGATTGTATCAGATTCCTCTTCCCCGGGTATATGGACACGCGGAAACGACTTGAGTAGGCCCTGGAATCTCCCTACGATCTGCTCGTACGGGCGGCTGGTCATAACATATCTCAGCGCACAACAACTCGACAGATTTTCGCGTGAGTGGCCCTCGATGTTGCGCATCAGATCCTTAAACTCTGACTCGGCACACTCATCCAGAGCATTTAGGACTATGATGACAGGTCCTGCTTGACCGTCCGATACGGCGCTTTCTAAGACTGTCCAGAGCGACTTCGTTGAGTGGACTAGACCCTTGCCATCCTGCTCATACTGTCTCATGGCGTGCTTGAGCAAACCTGGCTTCTGGGAGAAAAGCTGGTGCAGCAGCGCGCAGAGCGCTTGACAGACTGTGCTTTGATCCTGATCTTTGAAAAAGTAATAGCAGACAGTCGCCGACTCTGGCAAGACATGGTTGACTGAGTATTTCGCCAAGACCGACTTCCCACAGCCAGGATCTGCGGAGACTAGTAGTGGCCCAGAGACTTGTGCAAGCCATTTCTGGAAGTGGGCGTGTTGAAGAAACCAGTTGCACGTGCCGTCTATTCGGTCTTCTACACGATCTTTGTACCACTCGTAGGTGGCATCCCTAGTGCTCTCGGTAAGACGAAACAACTGAAGACACTCCGTTTGGCGGTCAGGCAACCCCTGCTCGCGGACCGTTTGCTGAAGTCTGAGCGACTTCTTTGCAATGCTTCGATGGTCTTCAGCAATTACCTGACGCTTTGTTGCGGTTTCTTGGAGGTCTGGTATGTTTGAAAGCATTAGCTTAAGTTTGCTTGATAACTAAGAAAGACCTGCCGACTAACCAGAGAGCACTTCGACAATCTTCTTCTCTGCTTGCACCTTGTCCGACGGAATCATCAATAGCAGTTCCTTTGTGTACGCCGCCGCTGTCCCTGCAGCGTACAACTGCCACTGCTTGTTCTTGCGCGAGTCGGCGTAGTCGCAAATGCCTCGGATTACAAGACACGGGAAGCTGTTTATGAGGCCTGCTGCTTCCATCTCAAAGCACAGCACGCCGCCAAGATCTGCGCTGAGCCCATCTCTCTCTGCTCTCTGCAGCGGTCTTTATAACATGATTGCCAGACGCAATCGTTCCGTAATGTACTACTACTTCCTGCCGTCTTGCTTCACGAGCTACTGAACGGTCTTCACTACACGCTCTACATGTAGGCCCTTCCCCATGGCTGTACTCTGCTTCAAAGAGAACGTCTGGGCCAGCAGCTTCGCGCCCAAAGTCGGGCAGGTTAGAAAGATACTCCAATAGCTTGCCTCTCCCCCTTATGTGCTTAGCCCGCACTTTCGAGACAGCGCCAAGGAGTATCGCAGGCGGCGAGTTGAGCGAGCCTACTCGCTCAAACCCAGTCGTGGTGGACTTCCCAAAATCGTACTGCACCACTCCTCCGTGCGTTTCGTGTGGCTTGCTGACCACAACATCACCAAGTCTGACGTCTGCCTCCTCGCTAGGAACACCGCCTCCGACCCCAACCAGTAGACAGAAGCGGGTTGAGGGGAAAGTGGACTTCATCCGCACAGCGACTGCTGCCACTGAGTTGGTGCCCATCTGGCGTTCAGGCAGGCAAGCAATCACGATGTTGTGTTCGCCAACTCTTCCACATGTGTAGATGTTCGTGTCGTGCGCGTCGTACTCGGGCGTCTCGTGTTCTTCGTTGAGCATCTCCTCCGCGGCTGCCAGCTCAACTGAGAGGGCGCAGACCCATCCTACGGTGTAGTCTTCGCAGCGGAGAGCCATCTGGAAGTGCTATGCAAGAGAGATATGGCAGCTGAAGTGGTGCTAGCCCGCGCTGAAAAAGGTCGTGTCCTCAGGCGCGAGCGAGCTGAGGAGTACAAGAGGGAATGCAAGCATCGTGATCAGGCTGAAGCAACAGTACCCGTCACATACACTCATCCCGCCTGCCTGGCAGTGCGCTGACAGCAGCCCCTATGATAGGCCGAGATGGAATCGCGGCAGTGGGGAGCGGCGGCTAGAGTTGGGGGCGGGAACGGCAAGACGTTGATCCGCGCCGCCCCACTTCAGTTCCAAGTCGCCTGTTCGACTATCTGCCTTACTCACCGTCTCCACTTGGTGGTTATTGAATGCTGTCTATATTCATTGCAAGGCGGGCTGACTTCCTGTCCCAATTGTAGCGTAGAGCTACTCTTGTCCGGGATCTACCTGTAGCTCACTATGTGAGGTGATATTGGACCTACATCAAGCTGATTCGCGCTCGAGTAATAGTACACGCGCGCCACTGGGACTCTCCGTTGCTCTAATACGATACGAGTATTTTCCGCTTCAGCTTACCTGCATCAGCCTCCAGTGCAGCGATGGTGTAATCTTGGCCACGCTTAGATTATATGGACCTCCCGGCGTACATGCTTAATGATTGGCACACGTGCCTAAAAATCGCAGCATTATGTTAGATAGATCGCAAGTACCCAAACCAGAGGAGGAACCCACATCTCCCCGTGCACAAGCGCTCGCCACAACACGATTGCTTCCTCTTTTTCAGCGTTATCCATGTCAGTAAACAACCGAACAACCATGTTGCGATCTCCATCCTCTAATCAACCTTGGATGTCCGTGCTGGAAGAAACCATGGAGCAATCTAATGGCGGGCCCAGATCAGATTGGAAATGGAGCTCCTAACATTTTACTTTACAGAGAGCAGCCTCGATGTCCTCTTTGCACTGAATCTTCGCTACCTTGACAGCTGCTGCCGTCTCAAAGCCCTAGTCTTCCTAGTCTTCCGCACTGATTTGCTGATTTTCCTGCCACATCGAGAACGCCCTCCTCCTTCAGCTACTACAAGCAGTCAGGTAAGACTGGCAGCATACACATGCATTCCAGCCATGTACGGATCATTCTGATAACAAGCAAAACAATTGAGCTTCCGCGCCGGTGTCTTTAGTACAATAACCTGTCTATAGTTGTGCCAATGCGATAATTCAGGACATCGAACTGCTCAGACAGTCCTTTGTCATAGAGCTAAGAAGCTGCACTTTGTGTAGATGTAGAATCAGGGTGTGTCTAGCAATGGTTTCTGCGACATGTGATCGTCTCCGGTTCGCGAGTGGAACATGCTAGAGTGCGGCACCATGCAAGAAGAACCCAAAGGTCTCGTTGTCGTATATTGCCCCATGCTGCAATGATATACAGAGGAGGGGTACAGAGATCACATCTCTTCTTGACGGGTCGATAGTCACCCTACTCTATGTGCAATCTGGGAACAGCTCTTTTCCACGCCTCTATGTAACGCCTGAAGCTCATGCAGCTGAGAGAATCTTACCATTATGCGACGCTGGTGACAATATAAGTCTACGTATACAAGCGGCCTTGTCACCTGACCACACGAAGATTGACGTCCGCAGCGTGGCGCCAACATAACCTCACCCTTGTTGCTCTAGGTTCCGATGTGGCAAGTGCGTTCCACACAAAGGCTCTTCAGCTTCCCCGAGAGGCACGCGTGTATAGTCACCCTAAGCGATCTCGGACTGAGGCACAACATGCGCAACCTGCAGCTGCTCGCGGTAGCCACTATGACGGCACGATCCATCGCGCATGAGTAGTGCGTTCGTCAGGTCTGAAGGTGCTAGGGTGCTAGGGTCATGCGCGATGGGGCACTGTTTGCCTCAGGAAGCAGCTATCGCCAGTTTGGAGCAAGGCAGGTCTTGATGTCAATCGCTAGTGCGGCCGTCCATGCGAGAGACATGTTGGGATGTGCATTGTAATGGATGTTATTGCTACAAGCTTCCAACAAAAGCAATGAATCGTGTAGTTCACTTTGGATGCTGCGGTCGGCTTTTCCATAGATACCTTGCACGCAAAACTGTCCTACTAACCCTCACATGATCCAGGTTTCTATCCAAGTTTAAAGTTAGAGTAAAAAGTCAACTTGTGGGTGACGGTCTCATCAAAACAATTAGTCCCCTGCGAGTTGTCCAACTTGTTGCTCTCCAGTGCGTCGTATACTTTGCAATTCAATCTTAACAGTTCTTGCCGCTTCTAAGGACCGATCTTGTGGTAGTTCACAAAGTGACTCAGATGGTGCGCTTGAATTATATGAGTGCTTTGCAACCTACAGACCTCAGACAGATAGTTTCGCGAGTCAACGGCGTCTCTTGCCTCCTGATTCGCGTAAGCGAGCGAGTAACAATGGTTTACTTCTCCAGATTCAATTCATCGTGGTGAGTGTTTTCTTTGCGAAATCCGACCGACACTGCCAACATCGTGAACATGGTTTCTAGGTACTGATCCCAGCTTCTGCCACATTGATTCAGCACATGACTACTTGCCAAATACCGTCGGTTATGGGAGCGGCTGCCGTTGTTCAAATGTACTCAAGATGTGCCAAATACTTATTAGGGAGGTGCCTCGGTCCCCTATACAGTAGGAGACCAAGCAGCAATAAAAGCCAAGCCACAGTCGTGAATTTTTAACAAGACTAATTCCCATTCCAGTTCCAGGAAAGTGCGGAGTGTGGTGTTGAATTGCCCATCGCCCGTGGAGCAGAGATGCTTGTGTCTCTTACACTGCAAGCGTCAACACAACCGTTGTATGCGGCATCAATGCCGCAAACGTCATCAGCACCATTCATATAGAACTAAGCCTTCAATGTCGCTCAAAGCGATAATATGCGGGAAAAGTGGTGCATGGTATCTATTGGTCTTGTTCACAGCTTTACCTGATTAACTAAGAACCTCTAGAAGTGTGTGGGAAACGGTGAGGTCTATTTGCTGTTGTAATGCTAAAGCAAGTAGCAACGTGAGAAAGGGGAGGCCTAGTGCTTAGCAAGGACAATCAAACACATGAAATTATCAGCAAGAGATGTCGGTGGGCAGGTTAGTAATCTCGGAAGGACTCGGAAGACCAGCACGTACGTGTTTACCAGAGCCAAGGGAATAAACAAAAAGGCGCTGGAACTAGATAATGGGACAGGACTTTTCGTAGCGATGCTAGAATATGGCTCTCGGAGCTGAAGTGGTGATGAAAGGCCGTCGAAGTACCTTTGTAACAAGGGTCGTCTGCTCAGGAACGGAAGCCGCTATGACGATGGCGCTAGCTACTTGTGGTAAGAAGCACTCGCTAATTCAACAAGTCTGCGTGGCCCAAACGTTCAGAGATGCCATCTATTACCTCAATTTAATACTGCATCCCATAAATGCGCAAAGCCACGGAATGCCACCTTCAGGCGCAGCTTACAACATCGACTGGGTGTGGTCCTTCGACTCCAATGTAGGAATAGCGACCAATCGAGACTGGTTCACGACGTTCACCCCCCTCACCTCCCAGGTCGCAAGCGTGCACGACAACAAGACGTACACTGTGGAAGGTATTGGGTCCGTCGAACTTGAGGTGCGTAGGATCATCGGAAACGCAGCGAAAAGGAACGTGGGCCCCAAGAACTCCAAGATCACACTCAGCAATGTGCTGTACGTTCCGGACTTTATCTGCAATGTGATGGGTGATCCCGTGCGAAAAGATTATGACATCTCTATCGGCGCAGAGCGGTGGATCATGGATAAGAAGACGGGTCGGGGAATTGGCATTTTGGACAAAAACCCAGCTGGGTTGGTGAAGATTTTGCTCAAGGGACAAGCGAAGGGTGAAACTGGAATGGAAGGAGCTGTGCCTGAGAGAATCAGCGTCAAGTGGCTAGGACCCGAGGCCGAGTCGGTCGCACTGCAGAAATGAGTTCTTTCCCTAACACAGCATCATAAGTTGGATATTCCGGGCCAACAGCCTTGGTCTCCTGTTATGTCGTTCTAGCGCTCGACAGAGTTTGAGATCCATATCGTAATGATGTTTATTGTGGGGTCATGTTATACAAGCAGTATCCGGTGGTGTGCGCGGCCTGGTGAAGCCGGAGTCCCGGGACCGTAGCGACCCGCTCCCGGCGGTTTTACCGAAGTCTGACCGTTGGGACTTGAATAACAGGCATGCATCCCGGACCTTTACACAGTACTAGTGTAGGCAATACTAAACTATATAAGGATCGTATAGACCACGTTACCTGAGAAAATCAGGGCACCAATTAGTTGCCGGCAGAACGCACCATCAATATGTACGCAAAACGAGAATTGACGATCATAGACTACATCGTCTTGTCTGGTGCGATAGTTGGTACCCTATTCACCCTAGTCGCAACAACCATTACTGCAGGACTTCGTGGTCAAGATGGCGCCAAAAAGTATCGGGACCATGTGATGTTCTCTGTATTGAGGAAAGCTACAGCTCTGACTGCAAGACGAGGCCTGATCACGTATGTACATCTTCAATGTTGGCTTTGCAGGTTCGCGAATACACACTAATCATGCAGTCCGTTCACGCCTACCACATCTGAGGTGTACAGCACGTTCATGAAAGAGAAAGGTCTAGAACCACATGTAGTGAGCTTTGCCGACACTGTGGGTTGCTGGATGGGCGATAGCAATGCCGATATAGTAGTAATATGGTTTCATGGCACGTCATCACTGGTTGTTGATGCTTCATTTAGGCTGACTCGTCATAGGAGGTGGCTATACCTTGATGGCTGCAAAAGGCCTCCTGGATCTCTTATGGGACATTGTGTTGGAAGGGGGAGCCGCGGGAAAAAGCGTTGCCGTGTTCTTACCACAATATGGTATGGTTCCTGCTGCTAACGATTGCTGGCTTCACCCGTTGATCTTGCGTATAGATATTGCCCCGCAAGCTGTTTACCCACAACAGCTCATTCAAGGTGCCGCAGCCGTACGAAAGATATTGACCGAGATGAAAAGGTCACCTTCACAGGCAAGTACTCCAGTATAGTATCTCTTTCATTTTGTGATGCTGATCTAATGCAGGTAATTCTGGGTGGAGATTCTGCGGGTGGTAATCTTGCGTTAGGTGTCATGTCCCACATCATGCATCCTGATCCTAGCATACCCGTGGATCTCGTCATGGACAGTAAATTCAAGGGCATTGTTCTTGTCTCACCCTGGGTTACTTTTGACCAGACATCTGCAGCGTTCAAGAGCAATAAGAACAAGGACTCCGTATCAGGACCCGCCCTTAAAATATTCTCAGAGCACTTTATGGGCAACGCTCGTCGGAACGAATACAACCATCCATTAGATGCAGATCCCGCCTGGTGGAAGAATCTGCCGGCAGAATCGATTTTGCTGCTTGGAGGGAAAGACGAACTCTTCATAGATGACATCGTCGCGTTTGGAGATAAGATCAAGATTCACAATGGTACCAGGATAGAGGAATTGTTCGTTGAAAACGAATGTCATGATCAGCCGCTGGTGGACTATCTAATGGGTGGTGAACGTGGCGTACAAACGAGGAGGTTGCTGCAGTGGACGGTAGAGAAAGCCTAGTCAACGAGGAAAGGCCTTGTACTGTCATCGCCTCTGTTTACTCCCCACACAGATGATTTTGTTGGCTTCGCTTACACGGCGCCCGTTCGTCGAAGCTCAAGACTCTGCCATAGACCAATAGGGTACGTATATCAACCCTCAAAGAACAATATGAAGTCAGAAAAGTCATGCATTGCAATGAAGGTTCCGATCGTACTCGAGGCAAAGCGCTGCTATGAGCTTGAGTCACAATTAGCAGTGCTGTGCAAGGGCTCGAATGTCAGCTAAGCTACGATGTGAGTAAAATGCGACAACATACGTGCTGTCCCTGATATTTTATGAACGGAAAATTGTACTTAGTTCTCGAACATGTTGCCAACCACTTTCGTTGAACGGCATTGACATAATCATTGTTCCCCAGTACCAACGCTTTGTAAGGTAGTAGCTGGCACGGAGGCCGATATGAAGCTCTTGGGAAAGTACCAAAGCCTACACTGCTTGTCTACAGCTACGTCTCCTCAACAGCGACACCAATAAAACAGCTGACTTCTTCCAGGTTGTTGGCGTTATGGAAACAGCCCCCACAATTGGTACTCCCACTGTTCTGCATGAAGTGATTGTTGGACATGATCCCTAGACCGCATCCCGTAACGATTCCGCTGCTTCTCAAGGTTCTATTGGGCTGTTCGCGACGGCGTAGATGGCAACCAAAGTAGAGATCGGATTACACCGCTGGAGAGCATTATGAATTTGCCGGTAAATCAGTGCTTGGCCAATTCTGCTCTTACACCATCCGGTCTGAACAACGGGCTGAATCACACGTCTAGTACATCTACAGGGTACTCGCACAGGTAGTTTCGCGAACGACAGCCTGGCATTCTTGCGCTTTGCTGCAGAAGATTAGCTTAGTTTCCGTATCAATAGATAACAACTGATCTCGTCCCATCATTCCTTCGCCAGCCATGAATAAGGTCCCAAAATGGACAAGATTAAACCGTCTAGAAGTGTGATGTCGCTTCAGATGCTCTTCGGCAGCAAACGCAGAAGAAATGAATCGTCAACGGCGATTAACTGATATCTGTCAGACCCCAGCTGGGCACTAAGATCAACGAGGCATACGAGGCAGCCTTTGAATTGTCATAAACCTCGAAAAATAAATGCTTCGTACGCCTGATATAGTACATGAGGCATACTCCGTTGTTATAAATGGCACTGGTATGTATGCAGTCGCCAGGGGCTTCGACAACGTGACGGTCGTCTACCAAGACAGAAACTGAATGCTCGTCCCCAAGGAGAGCTCGGATGTTTTTCCGTAAAGCTTTTGGTACCTCAATCTGTGTGATTTTGTTGGGCGTATCGGACAGGTTGAGGAAGTTGAAAGTACAAAGAAAACTGCAAAGGGAGTGATTATTGCTCATATGCCTTGGTATATCACACCACGTGTGAGCTCTGTTGAATAATTATGGGCATGTTTCATCTTCACACCAATCTAAGCAATGCCCATTACAGCGCCAGAGGTGATAATGAAAATTTCGAGTCTTGCGATGGGAAACAACTCACACACCGCTACCAGAAGGCTGAAAGTGGCTCAACGCTTCAGCACGACAATGACTACTCAAGGAATCTGTGTTTCTCTTTGGAAGTGTTGGAAGAGAATTCGACATTGGTCGCTTAGTTGATAGAGCATCGAAGAAAGCCAGAAAATCTCCAAAGACTGAGAAGAAAAGGCCGTGAAATTGATGGTACCAGCTCGCTGACGTTACACTCACATCTTTCATTTTGTGAAGACCATTAACGATGCCTGCTGGTCTGTTTCGCACAGCTGTCAATCGCTTGGGTTGGTTCAAACCATGTCGATTTTGTACTCAGTTGTCCCCAGTACACCGCGTCTATGACTCCCCTTTCTATGCGTCAGTTTTCCTGATGCCAACTCAGAATGGAGGTTACGACGCAAATTTTCCGAATCTTGCACCTGATTTGATTCTTCAGCGGCGTCTTGCCGTCACAGGCAGTTCCACTGCATCGATGGATTGTAATGAAACCTACCAGATTCCCACATCAGGCAACGTCATAATTGTTGTGTACCTTGCGGATCTGAAGGGGATCGAGCCTGAGTCTGATCTAGCACTACAGCAGATATCCATCGATCTTATCAGTTGCCTCGCAATGACCTCTTACTGCCATTCTTCATCGACGGTTAAGGAAGTCCCTACCGTTGGCATTTGTCCACAACTATTTATCCAGCGCCACTACCGGGAGTGCCGCATTTTGACTTGGTATGGAAATCACCGAAGAGCCGGTGGTGATAGCAATCTAGGTCACTTCAAAGGGCCAGCTGAAAGCCGAATACTTAGAAGGTGACCAACAAGCAGCAAACAGCGCATTTGTTCCTCCTGGGACTCAGCACCACAACAACTACCAGGCACCTCCTCTGCCACCCACATGTAGGCGGTATTGTACGGTAAGAATACGGCTTCGGAGGCTCTTAAACGTCTTGCCTCTACCCTGAAGCATTACCAGTAGAAGAATCTACTTTATATTCAGCATGCTCCAGCATGCTCCAGCAATGCACTGTCTCTGCTGCCGGAATTCTTTCAAGCTCTCGCGTGAGCTATGCGGCATTCATCCAGGTCTATTCTTTGATGTTTGGCTTCGAAGCATGGACGGGTGTTCGCGCCGGGGAGGGATTTCCGTGACGTTGTGCGAGGGCGGCTTGCGAAGCTAACACACGGTATGTCATAGCTTACAATCCTGTAGTGATATCATAGGTTGTCCTCCGTGAAATTGTTGTTTACTCTCCTGTTATATGCGCATTCACACTGGCATGCGGAACTGGGCAAAAGTTGCGGCGACTGGACAGCTGTGTAAAACATCGGCAAAGGACAGCCTCAAAT
This sequence comes from Stagonosporopsis chrysanthemi, assembly GCA_022560025.1. Classification (NCBI taxonomy): domain Eukaryota; kingdom Fungi; phylum Ascomycota; class Dothideomycetes; order Pleosporales; family Didymellaceae; genus Stagonosporopsis; species Stagonosporopsis chrysanthemi. The sequence goes on along the minus strand of JAFISE010000111.1, from coordinate 41,764 downwards.
CTCCGTGTAGGTGACAAAGACTAAGATCGCGGGTATTGCGGATCTACGATGGCTGGTACGTGAGTAACATCAATCGATGTGTGCAAGAGCATCGAGACAAGAATGAGACCGCAAGCACAGCAGTGAACATGCACCTGGTGTAGCTGAGTGTGCCGCTATACTGGTGCCAGCCCCTAATTGTCGGTTCTTGAAAACACCTCGAGCATATGTAAGCGCATCTAACCGACGCCGTCTCGCAATGATGCGGCGGCCGTCGGACCTGTCGCAGCAGCTTGAGGCCTTAGACTAGCAACCTCAGAATGGCTGCAAACCTGCAGGGCGTTCATGGTCTAGATCGCGCCTTCCAAAGTGGAGACGGTGCTTGGTTTCACCGTGGATGGCCATTTGAGCCATTCGAACTTTCCAAGCGAACTTTAGAAAAAGGCGGAATTTCTTCGCAAACTAATGCATTTGGAGAGATGTGTCTTGCGGGTTTGAATCGACCATGTAGAATTGAGGGGTCTTGCGGCTCAGAGGTCGTTAACGTGCTATTTAGCTACGACAAAACACGTGGGCTTCTCCTCGTCATCGTGTGCCAAGTACTCTTCCAGTGCAAGAAGATGATCGGACTGCCGGTAATGACAACACGCCCAGATCTGTCTTCACACGTGTATAGTTAAATCTAATTCACATACTCGGCCTTGGTAAATTTTCACTGCGGCTCCGCAGCGTGTTCGTCAAGGTGAGCTGCTGGCTACAGACGCCGGACATGACGGCAGCCAGCTACGGTATCTTGGTTCCTCCCAATGATAACCTCAATATCAATCGGCAGATAGGTGGCGAGCGCGCGACCCACAAGTTCCTTAGTTGCATGGACGGAGCCTCTTCGCCCTTGCTGTCGGACCAAATCTCCCAGGAGTCCCCCATGCAGTGTCCATGTGGTGAAAATTTTGCGGTGATCCTACCGAGAATCTCACGTTTGCTCATCAAGTGGAAAGGCGAGTCCGTAGTTTGCGGCTAGATGCGGTGCTCCACCCCCGCATTCCCCAGGAAGTAGAACGTGGGAGAAAACATCTACCGTGAATAGGTGGGCCGTCGCGGGCCTCTGGTGTATAGTGTTAGAGATCTGGATCGTCCGATGTGTCACTGCGGAGAGCCTCAAATGTGACGGCGCTGTCTAGAAGCGATGCGCTCAAAACCTTTCCGAGAGGCCACTGCTCTCGGAACCGCCTTCCGATTGGAGTGGATTTCCGCTATCACTGCAATGGCGACACCCCATTCACAATGGTTCCGGCCTAATAGCGGCGCAAGATAGATTTCGTACTGATAATCCTAAGCAGTGGTCAGAAAACACTCGAGGGACTCAAGATAAGTGCAAGAACATCAAAAAGGCTAAAGGAGGTTGCGCGAAATTCTTGCTCTCGGAAAGACTGCGGACTGTTAGCGTCACTTTGCTCAGCCTCTCCCAGGGTCAGGGCGGACGCTATCCCCGCATGAGACGCTTGGCTCTGCTCCACCCCAGGGCACCGCGCGGCGAAATTGCGACTCCCACAGTATGGTATGCACGAAACGTCTGCGTATGGTCAGTTTCTGCCCTTGGTTGAAAGAGTAGTAGCAGACTCTCGGCTCTGAATTAAGTCGCCTTGTCTTGAGCTGCGCATTGCCCCCGCAAAAGATCTCGTCCAAGCCTGATGTCACTATTTCGCAGAATGCCTAGTCCAGTCCGAAAGCTCTTAGTGATCTTGTTTGCCGTGGCTTGATCGGCGCCTGGGCATAATTTCGAACTGCTCACACCTTCAGCACTCCACAGACGTTGATGATCCGCCTTAAAGACTTAATGCATCGATTACTCACACTGCGCAAGGGACATGACGTAGTTTTGAGCGCGAAGTCGCTGCGTGCTGGAGGTCATGAAATTCGGGCACGCCTCCGATCGGGATGGCGTCCGGAAAGCATCGCCAGGATTGCAGCGGCACTTGCTCGGATCGGAGAGTTATCAAACCTTGGGACAAACGCACCAGTGGCACCGTCCAGAGCGCAGCGCGTGCCTTGGCGTACATGAGTTCGCTTGGCATATCACAGATGTGGGATAACGAAACGACATGCCTGTGCAAGCCCGAGACCCCAGAAATTACGTACTGATATCTACACCCCAGAGATGGCAATCGAAGAACTAGAGATGGTCCATAAATGCCTAGCTTTCCCCAGTTTCTACGCTTCTCGCATCATCTTCACTGTTGATCGCATGACACTATCAATTAACAACTCCACTATTCGAACTCATCCTATTCTATGCAAGTCATAGTGTCCTAACTCCACAATGTCTTACGAACCCAGGCACGACCTTGAGCAGGCCCAGTCGGCGGAGAAGAAGCACGACCTTGGTCTTGAGCCTCAAGAGACGCGTCGCAGGGGGAGTGTTCTCAGTGTATTGAGCCATCGAAGTGGGCGTCGCTACAGCATCAGCGATGAGGTTTTTGGTGAGATAACGGAAGAGGGTCCTAATTATCGTGATGTTTGTCATCCAGACATCCCCAGTTGTCTCATCAGCTAACATGTCCGTCCAGGTTGGATGGATGGGCACTGTCGTTGTCATGATCAAGACTCAGATTGGGTTGGGTGTGCTGTCTATTCCGTCGGCATTTGACGCGCTTGGTCTTATCCCCGGTGTCATCTGTCTGTTGGCAGTAGGTGGCATTATCACCTGGGGTAACCACGTTGTTGGTGTCTTCAAGCGTAACCACCCTGAGGTATACAGTATTGTGGATGTTGGTGAGAAGATTGGAGGAAAGATTGGCAAGGAATTCATGAGTGTTGCATTCATGTTATGTAAGTATCCTAACGTATTGAGGGGGCTTTTCGAGCTAATTGTTACTAGGGTGGATCTGTGTCGCAGCCGCTGGCTACTCGAGTATTTCGACTGCTTTCAACGCTCTATCCGTTCACGGAGCCTGCACAGCCGTATTTGTGGTGGTAGCTGCCATTATTGGGTTCCTGACAGGCTCCATACGGACACTTGGCAAGATTTCATGGCTCGCATGGGCTGGTGTAGTGTCAATCATCGTCGCCTTACTCACTTTGACCATCTCGGTCGGTGTTCAGGATCGCCCCGCGGAGGCACCTCAGACGGGACCCTACGAGTCGGACTACAGACTGATCGGCGATCCCACCTTCACCCAGGCAATGGGCGCCATCAATACCTTCGTCTTCGCCTATGCGGGTACCCCGGCCTTTTTTGCCATCATTTCTGAGATGCGCGAACCCAAGGACTACAACAAAGCCATGTACATCTGCCAGGGTACCATGACTTGCGTCTACGTTGTTGTTGGAATTGTGGTCTACTATTTCTGTGGCTCGTTCGTTTCCTCACCCGCCCTTGGATCTGCCGGTCCCCTCCTCAAACGCGTCTGTTATGGACTTGCTCTGCCCGGACTCATCGCTTCTACTTGCCTCGTCACCCATTATCCGGCTAAATATGTTTTCTTGCGCGCTTTGAAGGGCTCCAAGCATCTCGTCTCGAACTCGAAGACCCATTGGCTGACCTGGTTGTCTTGCACACTCGGTGTAACCATTGTCGCCTACATCATCTGCTCCGCCGTGCCAAATTTTGGCTCCCTCATCTCTCTGGTCGGCTCTCTGCTTGCTACGTTCATGTCAATGCAGCCTCTTGGAGCTATGTGGTTGTATGACAATCTCAAGCGGCCGACAAAGGGCACGGGTTGGACTGTCGGTGTCGTTTGGTCATGCTTTGTCATCGTCATTGGCACGTTCATCATGGTCGCCGGTTCATACAGTGCTATTGATGGCATTATTGCCGACTACAATTCTGGAACTTCAGGCGCGTGGTCTTGCGCCGACAATTCAAACTCAGTTTGATTTGAGACTCGCGTGGTCATGTAACTACAACACAAAGAGTAGTCCTCGAAGTACACAAGAATACCAATTTCGCAGTCAAATGGGGAGGTTTGCATGCCGGATAAAATGACATTCCTTTGTTTCCGGATTGATATAGCAGCCATGGCCACCCAGTTTGACCTGTACTGACTTCGAGTCCTGAATGATTTTGAATTTAGATATAGATAACCAAATTCGCCTCGCCTATTCGCTGTCTAAATTGCAAAAGTATGCTACAGGTGCTTGCTACGCGCGATCTGGAGAGCTTACTTTAACAACGCGACTTGAATTTCGTGGCTTTAGAGCCTCATATTAGGCATACTTGTTCTCGCTAAAAGTCATGGATCGCTGTACGGGGAGTAAGATAACAAAAGGCTGGCTTGGGATTCGTTGCATCAGCATCGTCGCAGTCACAAAGAGTCGTACACCAAAGCTGAGGTCCGCGCTAAACTAGAATTGCAGCTCATGCAATGTCTCAGATCGATCTAGAGGACAAAACCGAGCTCAAATTGAATGATTGCACTGTGTCTGATCCATTTCGTTTGTGCTACAGCGTTCATCGTTCGGGCAAACAACGCTGCCCACATGCATCAGTCAGACCATGTGACATACCCGCAAGCGCTCGAGCAAGCGGCGGCGCATTTCAAATGTATAATAGACACACTAACAGCTCGGTTTTCCCAGTTGTAGCTGGCCAGTCAAGTACCGACCCCAATCGTTGTTCACATGGACCTTTTTGATTTTAGTGGAGAGCTCATTTTTCTCGTCATCTGCGTCTCCTCAACACGGCTGTAGGATGTGGCATTCATGTTCTTGAGCTGTTGTTGTAGACTCTTCGACAAGGTACGTCGCACATCTGAACATCCTGGTCTAAGTCGGAGTCGTCGCGTGGTGAAAAGCATGCTAATTACAAGAAGAGTTCCAGAACTTCGACCTCAATGCATTTTTAGTTTCTGGGTCAGTGGTCGCCCAGCATTGTGTAGTCTTATACCCTACCCTGACTTTGCTGTGTGCACTCCTGGGACGACACCCTTTCTCCCAATAATTCCGCTTATAGCGCTTACCCTGTCCGAAGACGCTGCCACACCAGTATATATATATATGCCCTACTTCTGCTCATCTCCTCTTCTCCCCCACGCCCCGTGTCAAATCCAACCAGCCTCACACTTCCGCTTCACACTTCGTGAGCAGTCTACATAAGCTGTGCTCGCTAAGCATTCGAAGTGTACCTTTGACGATTTGAAAAAATAGCCCATTCCAAAATGCCAGTATATACTCTACCTCACGATCAGGCCCAGACCCGCTATCCGGAACGGGCTCGCAACCCAGTCCTAGCATACCGTCCCACCTCGAATGACCTCCCGGCTCTTTCTGCCACGGAATCCTGGCGAGGTGAAGATGAAGGCAGTGTATTCAAGCGCAAACACAACCTTAACCCAAGCGCAGAGATTTGGGCTCGCTTTCTTTGCCCTCGGCCAACGAAACTGCAGCGCTTCTTGGACCTCCCCAAGGAGGTTTGCGAGTTGATCTGGGATCACTCCCTGCGTGATGAGCCGCACTGGGTCCGCGGAAATGAGCAGCGCCATTTCACAGACACAGTAGAGCTGCGTGACTACAACACCAGCGACAACAGTGTATTTCCCTTTCTGCCCGCAATCTGTCGTCTCTCGCGCGCTACACGTGAGGAAGCCATACATGTCTACCTCCGCGGGTCGATCTTCATGGTATCTTCCTATAAAACCAATCAGTACCTTTCCGCCTTCCTCCACGCCATTGATGGTCACCGCTCGATCCGAGGTCTCCACTTCGAATATTTCGACTTCTTTAACAGCGGGCGCTACGCCACCGCTACCACCAATGCGGACCTCGAGCTCTCGGTTCGGTGCACGGGGCTCAAGCACATCAAGTTACGCATGCACAACCGCCGACTCGATCGACCGATCAACCCATATGACGATGTGTACGTGTCTGTCCCGGTGCAGGAAATTTGGGATAAGTATATGCTTGATCGACTGATCGCTTGCCAGTCAGTCGTCAAGGTGACGATCTTGCGAAAGGGGTGGGATACTGAGGCTGGAGATGAGACTGCTGCAGAGCTTGTTGGTAGGATCGAAGAAGAGTTTCGAGCTGTCGGCCGCTCAGTGATGGTTGAGGCTATTCGTGGTTGAGATTTGAGCGACTTTTCGGGTGGCACTGAGTTGTTCCGAACAGTATTTAGATTCAGTTCTTCACTTTGTAGAGCTAGTTACCTATAAATCCGATGGCTACTCATACACATCTGTGACATCCATCGCGGTTTACACACAACATGCTGATTTATCTCGAGAAGAGAGAAGTCTTTCCTCAAGATGCTGAACCTCACAATGATATTGACTACCGGATGGCGGTGATAGTCTCGATTTTTGGATACACATATGATCCGTTCGTCAAAGACGGGTATGGAACATACCAACGAGCTGCGTATCGTCAGACGGATAGTTCCATACAATCAAAGAGGTACTTACTGATGAAGGAAAAGTTTCTAGCAACAGGCAGCCAGTTGCTCGTCCAGTTTGCAGGCGGTGGAATATCAGCAGGTTGTAACAAGACCTGGAAGGGACCGTTCCTCGTTACATTTGCATTGGGTCCGTAGATAGTCTGGTTCGTTCCCTGGTAAGTCAGGTTCCACGTCCTGTCGCTGACCGAACTTCGACCGATGGGATTAGAAATCAGGTACTGGTCCTCGCCATAAACTGTGACAGACCAGAAGCCAAAATCTTGGGCTTGTACCGGAGGCTTGCCGCTAAATGTCCAGAGCAAGGACTGGTTCGCTGCAAGCGAGAATTGGCTAGTGAAGCCGGTGCTGCGATATCCTGGATAGAGGACTTGTTGCGCGGGAAGTTGTTGGTAGCCGGCAATTGCGACAGATGCTCTCCCAGCATAGTTCTTGCCGAAATTACCCTGGTAACCTTCCGTAGAGACTTGCCACTCGTTGCTCTGTCGACGAATATTTGCTGGGTTGGTAACATCTGCAGTGATCGAAGAGTTCGCAATACGCACTGCTTGGGTCAGATTGACGCCGCTCGGTAGAGAGTACACGCCATCGTAGATGCCTGCTTGACCGAGGATCCCAGCAACACGCTGGCGTTCAGCAGCAACCTCGGGCTGGTTGTATAACACGAAGCGAGATGCAAAGTCGAGAAGCTTAGCCGGCGTATCGATTCCGAGTAATGAGCCATTGGGAGCTAGGCTGGCGAGAGAGGCATTGTTTGGCGGCGATGGCGCATGTGAAACCGCACGTGGCACTTCGGTTAGCGACGAAGCGTTCTGGTACCCCCGGATGATGTTGAGATCAGAAGTGGTATTCTGTAGTACCAGGTAGCGGATGAGAATAGTCCCATACGTGGTTGGCAGATTGACAACGCCTGCATATTTAGTAGTGTCTTGAAGGCTGTTGATGCTGGACTGGACGATAGTGCTGTCATTGTAGAACCCTGGCTTCCCTCCAACATCATCGGCTCGTCTGATCAGATAGTCACCTGCAGTGTTGTTATTCACAATGCCAATGGTTGCAATCGTGTTGCCAAAAGAGTCGTAAATCGGGTAGACCCAGTAGCGGTCTGTGACCTCGGGAATCCGGACTATAACATCGTGTGTGGATAAGTCAAGCACAGCGCGAGAATAGACCGTGTCTACATTCGGCTTGATGACAGCTGAGTTTCCAATGGCAGCAAGCGTGCGTTGGTGAAAGATCTGATTCACAGAGACATTGCGGAGGACTGCGCCTGCAAAGTTGCCAAAGATGTAAAGCGGGTATGAGTACTAAATAGTTAGCAATGCAAGGTTTGATCCACGCCACCTAACATACAATCAGACTCCATGCAGTAGCATTGAGTGCGCCAGATGGTCTGTCGTCAATGGTAATGTTTGCAACGGCCGCTTGTGGTGTTGGTGTTGCGGTCGTAGAAGTGGCTGAAGAAGACACTATACTGCTCGAAATTTGTGCATTGACGACGACTTGAGTCGCTGCGACAGCCAGCACCAGGCTTTCGAAGACTTTCGTACGCATCCTGAAGATCATGTGAGCGCTCTGAGGTTGTGGTACTTTTTTTTGTCGTGATAACCTACCCATCTTATATCAGTTCAAAGTGACGTCATTTTCATACACTTGAGCTTGAGCGCGAGCGCCAAAGTGAGGTTGAAAGCACATCTTATGGCGAAAAGATGTCGCAATTCAGATGGCTTGTCGCAGCGCGCAACGTGAGCGGGCAAAAATCCGGAGGTCTAGATCCAATCCAGTTCGTGGGTTCAAAGGATAACCGGCGCAGGTCCGTTGGCATCTCATTGGGAGACCCGGCTAGTGGCTCGTGGGGATGTGAACCGTCGCTGCGGTAGGGAACATATTCGGGTACATGGGAATGTTTCCCAACCAAAATGCGCGGTCAAGCACGTGGCACATATGCTTTCACGCCACAGTAACGGTTGATGCTGTATGGCATAGTGCGCCTGGCGCTCGGGGTATCAGAGTCTCGATCCTAGCTCGCTTGTCGCCAATTATGTCTGCAATAAGCCTTACAATTGCGACATCCACATCTGTCTCTAGATGCTTCTCCAGAGCTCCGTCGATGTTGAGGTCAGCCAACGAGAATCAAAGTGTCGTTCACAGTATGCATCGCGATTCAGCTCTGTCCGCAAAGGCAGTATAGTCTGAAACATGACGAGAGCACGTGTCAATTTTCACTTCGCTATACCCAAAGAGTTCCCAGCCTCCGTTCCAGTCGCGCTATCCTGCCTGGTAAGTTCCTCGCCATCCTTTCCTGCCGTAGGCGCCATCGCAGCCAGAATATCGAGCATACCCTGCTGTACCTTCTGTCCGGCATAGCCACCTTCAAGGTCGTCACCGAGGTCTTCGACTCCCTGAGGGAAGATGCCAGCAGCACGTCCGTGGGCCGTCTCGTCAGCACCGAAATGCATGACTGCCCGCACAACACCATCGATTTGTGCGGAGCCCATTGCCTTCATCATAGCGCCAGCCTCGCTAGCGATGAAGTCCTCTTGTGCTGTCATCGCGGTGGGAATGAACCAAGGCGCTACAAGATTGACGCGTACTGGTGGATTGGCTGCGGCAGCACGGTCGCGCGTACCATAGAAGAGCCCGCGGACGCCGAACTTCGACATGCTGTACGTCGCGCTTGATGGAAAGCCGACGTAGCCTGCAAGCGAGGCAATGAGAATGATCGAAGGGTTGAAAGACGAGTCTCGATGTAGGCGGAAGTAGTGAAGTGCGAGGTAGCAGGTGTTGAAAACCCCCTTGAGATTCACATCCATGGTGCTGTACGATGGCTCTGGTGGTTCACTGTCCAGGTCCGGCGCTCCGGTCGGTATCATGTCTAGCAGGTTCTGCTCAGCACAGATGCCCGCGTTGGGAATGACGATGTCGATTTTGCCCCCACCGAATTCTATGGCTTTCTTGAAAAGAGCAACTTGTGACGAGTGTGAAGTCACATCGCTCTGCACGAATTGTACCTTGAGATCCTTCGATGTCAGCTGCTGAGTGGCAGCTTCTCCGTCTTCAACTCGAATATCAGATATCGTAACAAGTGCCCCGGCCTCTGCTAATTTGGTTGCACAAGCAAGCCCAATACCTCTTGCTGATCCAGTGATAAGGACCGATCTTCCTTTGAGGCACGATAGATCAGGGGCTTGACCGAAGTCCAAGGGTGTAGACTTCAATGGCGGGGATTCGGCTTGAGCAGACATTGCTATCAGCAAGGTAGACGTTGTTGAGACTCGGCGACGTCGGTCAGGTTTACAGAGTGAATGGTGTGGTACTTGTACTCTGGTGCTGTTACCCCTCCCATCATCTGACAACGGCCGCTGACGCCACACGGACTAGGCCCTGGCCAATAGACACGAAGGAATTAGTGGATTGCTGCCAACCGATAAGAATAAAAGAGTCGTCGGATCTGAGTCTCACGGTTTGTGGGGCGCCTTGGCGTATATTTGGCGGAGTTGCGGCAACAAATGCGGGGTAGCGTGGTCTGGGGAAGCTTCCGAAAGTATTGACAACACCAGACTTAGGAACAGCTGGGAACTAGGAACTGAACCAGATCGTGGTGATCGTCTAGCACGTCGCAGTTTCAAGGGAGCATTGTTGCACGCTTTCAAGGCTGCTCATCCCAGGGTGAAAGACCAGTCCCATTCCCGCAGTACATCTTCCCAGCATCTGCGCGTCCCACCTTCCAGCTTTGGTCGCCAAACTTCCTTCAGCACCTTCTGAACACTGTCAATGTTTTCGTACCGGTTGCGATCTGATATGTCCTTCAGCCGCTTCGTCAAACGGTCGATGGCTATTTCGCTGTCGAGCTCGGCGCCAGCCATGAAGATGGGATACAGCAGACTCGATTCAGCTGGGCTGCCGGGAGGGATCCTCATAATGAACTCCATCGCACGAGCGGCACATCCTGGAACTAGGCCCGCGTGGGCGGCCGAGTTGCGGTATAGCTGGATCAAGGCAGACAGACGGTATGATTCGGCCAGTGCGATCAGGTCGAGTGCGACTGGTAAATCCACTCCAGATGAGAATGGGCTCTCGTAAGTCCAGGTCTGAATGCCGTTTTCGATCGCATTGAAGGTCGCTTCTGTCAATTGTGGGAACGCTGGGTCTGGGTTGACTACATATTGAATTTTGCTGATGAGATCGCACATCTGGTATGCGATGCCCATTAACGGATCAATCGTCAGTGGCATTGCAACATTTAGCATCGGCAACAGATCACGTTCGAGAGAGAGTTCCGGCGCTGTTCCAGAAGCTGTAACCTGAGACATGACCGAAGCCATTGCGTAGTGGTAGGTGAAGTGCCGATGCAACGAATCAACCTCGATGCAATCGACGATACTCTGCTCTGGAGATAAAGTGTCCAGGATCTTGCGTACGCACTTGAGCTGCTGGATCCATGTTGTGCTCTTATTGCCTTTGAGTGCTTCCAACCCCACCAAAAGAAGGATAATTGCGACGACTTGGTAGGTATCGCGCAAAGGCTGGCCTGTCGGCGACAGACGTTCTTTGATGAAGCCACTACACAGCCGTTGATGGCGCAGGGAGACAGACCGCAGATGAGTTGCACGATCCTTATCTTCCGTGCGCCTCGCAAGCTGAGCTGATGACAAAGCAAGAATTGCATCCAGCATCCCCTCGGTTTGAAAGGCCCATGGCATATACAGCGCGGTATAGAAGCTGGTAGGAATCGTCGCCACTGAAACACTGGGTACAAACTTCTCAATATAGTACTGCAGTAAATGCTGTCTTTCGGCTCCGGCATCGCCAGGAAGCAAATCCCAACACCCCAGTGAATCTGGCACACTCTCAATAACTTCTTCAGGACTGGAGCTGGAGCTAGTCGAGGTGTTTTCTTGAATGAGTTTGCGTTGCGCCTGCCACTCGCAAGAGAGATTCAGACGTGTGCAGTTCTCGCATGTTGGACGCCGGTTATCGCAGCGCTTTCGCCTGGCACGGCATGTCAAGCAGCCTGTCCGAGAGCGTGGGGCAAATTTTCGTTGGCGCGGCTTCGACTCAGCCATACTCGGCAGGTAATTGGAATCCCTTATCCCGGAATCGGTCGGATAGTCAATTGTCCATGGGCGAGGATGCGTACAACACCGATCCGGCGTTATTGGAGAGCGTATGTAGAGGTGAGAGTTCAGTGTTGCGAAGCGAGGATGCACGCCAGGCCCTTATCGTAAGCGCACGTGGACACGGCCAATCGGACCGTCTGATTACTCCGAGGTTTATTCCAGCCTCACTGTCCTGCTTCATCCCGTCAACTTCACGATGCATGGAGACCAGGCACGATGGAACAATACTCCCGCTGTAAGACGGTGATAATGGGATCGGAGATACGGAGCGACCTGTCTGTCATCCAGCGAGGCCCACGTGTTCGTGCGGCCCCACAGATATCCTGGTCGGGCTTCCCGCTTGGGAAACAACTGCCAAAGCTCATCTCCGAGCGCACATCACTGGACATGGGCATGGCATGCGTATAAAGAGCGAGTGCAGTGTCGATATGTGAGGTTGCATCACGGCACCGCATCCACTACTTCAAGATGGGACGCTTCGCCACCGTCCTCGCCGCTTTGTCAGCCATCACCACAGTAGTCGCTGAAGACTTCAATATCCTGCGACATGTCGGTGGCAATGGGCAATGGTTTCCTGGTACGGCAACAACATTGTCTTTCATGCCGTTTCTTACGTGTTACAGGACCGGAAGTGACGGGTATCTCGTCTGAGATACCAGAAGGCTGCCAGGTAGATCTTGCGGCCTTCTTCTCTCGCCACGGCAGCCGGTACCCTGATACTGGCGCCTACAACGAGTGGCTCAGTCTCTACAACCACGTTCAAACTGCTTCGAATCTCACTGTGAGCGACAAGAGCTTGGAGTTTCTCAAGACGTGGCAACCAGTGCTGTCAGATCCTTCCAGCCAGACCGGCCAAATCTCCACCACCGGTTACAAGGAACTCACTGATATGGGCGCAACGTGGCGGCTTCGTTACGCCGACTTGTACGACTACAACACTCCCTTCACCATGTGGGCCAACTACTACAAGTCCGGCCCCCGCGTCCGTGACAGCGCACGCCTCTTCGCGCACGGCTTCCTCGGCCCAAATGCCACCGATCTCTGCACCATCTACGCTCTGAACAGCAGCGATCCGGCATCCTGGATGAACTCGCTGGCAACTAGTGACCTGTGCACAGCGTACAATGACGAAGACGGCAGTCCGTACAAGGATGTCTGGGACAACATCTACTTGCCGCCGATCCGGGCTCGCCTCAATGCACAGATCCAGGGAGGGTTCAACTTCACCCAGCAAGAAGTCGGCATCATCCCCTACTTATGCGGGTTTGAGACGCAGATCACCGGCCGTCGAAGCCCATTCTGCGAAATCTTTACTGAGGAAGAGGCTTTGCAGTATGAGTACGCACAAGACTTGCGGTACTGGTACGGCAACGGTCTGGGATCGGACATTGAGAAGTACAACATGCTACCTGTGGTTGAAGGGTTGGTGCAGCGCTTCGTTGACGGCCCGAACGCAACATACGCAGTTGGCAACGGCACCTTCGTGCCGCCCAAGGTCATCGCCTCGTTCACCAACGACGGCCAGATCAACCAGCTGCTCGCTGCAATCGGCGTCTTCGATAACGAGCCCCAGCTGCCCGCGAACAGGACCCTGCCAGACCGCAAGTTTCGGGCCAGCCGTCTTGTGACCATGCGCGGCACCGTTGCGTTCGAGCGCCTGTCTTGTCCCGCTGCCTCAAAGGAATATGCCATCGGCAATTCTACAACCGACGTGTATGTGCGCGTCCGTCTGAATGATGTCGTGTATCCGGTTGTGGACTGTACGAGCGGCCCCGGATCCTCTTGCCCGTTGTCGCAGTACCGGGAGATTATTGAAAGCAAGATCGATGCGGCTGGCGATTTCACGAAGATTTGCAACACGACCGACTCCAGCTTCACAGCCAGGCCGACCGCGAAGTTCTTCAAGGACAACACGCTATCCTTCCAGAGCGTGGTGAAGCCGTAGAGCCGATGCCAGTTTGTGTGATCAGTCAAAAGTGATCTAAGATCAAGTTCCCCTCTCACAAGTTTCTGAACCGTCGCAGTCACCGTGAGACTTGGCATTCCCTGCGCGGCTCGAGTGTGAAGAGTAAAACGCAGCACAGTTCAAACTTCCAACTCCCCATCGCGGCAGCGACATCGCCGTCCCGACAATTTGCCGGTAGGGAATATGTAGACATTTTGACATGTAATGTACAGGGCGTGCACGATACCACGGCGTGCTAACCACTAGCTTAACAGGCAGGGCGCAACAACCCACATCCCGCACGCTTTTCAATCGCCCACACGACAACCCGTTTTCACGTAACTGACTCACCTCGTCGACTTACCAAAGCCGTCCCACCTCCTTTCACCACCACTAACAACCCATCTACAACACCCGTGATGTGATCCCAACCCAGCAAGCCACAGCTGCTAAACTTGACGCAGTGTTGCGTCCTGATTCGCCACTCTCTTTTGCACCTTTTCCAAAGCGGCGCCACGTGGCGTGCGGCTCGGCTACGAGCGCCCCTGATTGGCTACCGTGCTCTGTTCAGCCATGGGAAACTCGACATGCAGGGCGCGAAGCGGACATGTGGATTACGAAAGCTCGGATTTTGGGTGGGTTTGGTAAGCTGGGGCAGGGCGTGTGGACGACATGTTGGAGTCATGGTCGTGGTGTTGCCGTCGTGTCGACGCCGGGATCGGGGGAGGGGTGGGTTGGGAGGAGGGAGAGGTATAAGAGGTGAGGTGAAGTGGGTGGTGTTGGACGACAATACATACTTCATTGTCTACTTACCAGTACTACTGTCGAGTCTTTCGCAACTACACCTCTCCATACCGCATCCGCATGCAACACGGTGCGCACCAGCCGCTGGACACAGCTTCTTCGTTCCCAAGCATTCCGCGCAGCGCTCCCTTTTATAATACACCAGCATTCCCGTCGCACGGACTGTGACCACACTTGTACGGCCCTCGTCGTCCTCCACAACCACTTCAAACGCACATCAACGACCCTACCTCCACACCCACACCCGCACCCTCACTGCATCCACACCAACCCACCAAACCCCAGCGCCCACACGTTTCTAGACCCGGCCACCTCTCCATCTACCCAACCACATCCACAATGTCGACCTCCACCTCCCCTTCCAACCCCCGGTCCTCCAGCCCCCGGTCCTCCCTCTCCACCCTCTCGCTCACCAAATCCGCCCTCGGCGTCGCAGACGTCCAACCCCTCCCTTACCCAGCGGCTCCACCAACGCACGCACAATCGACACTATCCCGGCTGTGGCGCAGCGTGAAGCGCCACGTGCGCGAGCACCACGAGAGCGTGAATGCGGTGTGGGAGAATATGTATGGGCTGAATGTGAAGGGCGGACGGGGGGAGGGGCAGGAGGTGTGGAGGTACGAGAGGGGGGTTTATGGGGGGAGGTGAGGTGAGGAGGGGGGAGAGAAGATATCAGCGAGGAGAAGGAAAGGGGGAATGAGAAAGGGGATTGATATACCAGTTCCGTTGTTGTTGTTGTTATTATTAGTTTTGTTATCGTGCGTTTTTCTTGGTAAAGGAGCTGCGAGGTGGTCCCTTGATAATTCCAAGTACGATGATATACATATACCGAGAGAGAGAGGACAAGGAATGCAATGACTACATATATACCGTCCCCCCCCGCCCCCCCCCCCCCCCCCCCCCCCCCCCCCCCCCCACCCCCCCCCCCCCCCCCCCACCCCCCCCCCCCACCCCCCCCCCCCCCCCCCCCCCCCGCCCCCCCCCNATAACCCAAACAAATAAAAAAAAAAACCCAAAGAGAGAGAAAAAAAAAAACAAAAAAAAAAAATTTAACCCCCCCCCCCCCCCCCCCCCCTCCCCTGGCGCGCTGTTCTTTGTTGCACCGAGACCACACCGCGTTGCCCCGACCGGACTACGGCATCGTCCCCCCATCCTCACACCAAAAGGCTCTCGATCCCCTCCCTCACCACGCCGGGCACGCGCCCCAAACCCGCCTCGAGCTCCCCATCCGCCCACATGAAACTCAGCACCAGAGACCCATCCCCACCCGTCACGGCGCTGAGACAGATGGGCGCGCCGGCTAGATTTGCGCTCTGAGAGAAGGTCATGCGGGAGAGTGTCCATGTGGGTTTAGCATTGGGACTCTTGCGCTCACCCTCGCTCTCTGTTTTCGTCTCCGCCTCCGCCTCCGCCTCCACAGCCGCTCCACGCCAGACACCCAGATTCGACACCTCGCCGCTACTCTGGCGGTGTTCTCCGCGCATACCAGCGAGAAGGTCCTGAATACTGGCCACATACTGGAGGAGCGCGACGGGATTATCGGTCCCACGCTTGGCGAGTTCGGTCTGCAGCTCGGTCTTGACTCTGCGGGCTGTGGGCCAGGAGAAGGAGGGGGGAGGGTGGGGTTGTGCGTCCGGGTCGGGGTTGGGGGGAGAGGTGGGGGTGGGAGCAAATGGGAAACTGGAGACGTGGTTTGAGATTGCGTTGACCATTTGCGAGGTTTGCGGTGCGGGGATGGCGAGGAAGGGGCGTAGCGAGATGGGGATGCCTATCTTGAGATCTTTTCCGGGGGCGGTGGTGGAGGAGAGCGCGGCAGCGAGGAGCGTGGCGAGGGCTGCTGTTACGCTTGTATTTTCTGCGCGGCATTTGGCGGCGAATGCCCTTGTTGTCGAGGGCGAAAGGGCTATGGTCTTGAGATGGGTGGGGAGTGGTGTGTCGGCTGTGGCGTTGAGGGGCAAGCCTGTCCACAGATTAGGTGGGCGGCGCGCGAAGTATGAAGGCAGAAGGGAGCCGGCAATGGCGCGGAGGAAGTATGGCCATGAAATTGTCATTGGATGAAGTTCCTCAAGGGACGGGAGAGGGGCCGTTGATGGCGCGTGGGCTATTGGATTGACGTCGTTGAGACCCATGGACATATTCAGACCCTCAAGAAAGCTCTGGTGGAAGAGCATGGATGACGCACCATCACTCAACGCGTGGTGGAAGATCCACGAAGCTGAGAAGGCCCCTGGTGTTTCTGCCGACGATCCGATGGCAAGTCGCCAGTGCGGTCTGGACTTGACGTTGCCTTTGAAGTTGCGACCGTGCTGTTCGCGCAATACTTCATCAAGCTCGTCATCAGCCGCATCATCTCGAGGGATCGGCGTCTTTCGAGTGTAGAAGTCCACGCATGTTCGAAGATCGATTGCAGGAAGGCGTGCAAATAGGACGTCAGGATAGGATTTATCTTCGTTCAACGGTATGGTACTGAGATTCGGGTGTTTTGCGATGACATGATGAACAGCGGCAAAGACAACCTTCTCCAGAGACTCTACTGAACTCGAAGATATTGTGTAAGTTGCCGTCAAGCCGACGCTGTTGAAGAATCCTAAATGATGACGAGCGGTGCTGTAGGTTTCGAGTCGGCCACATGGGCGAAGCTGCGGCAACTGGTTTGTGTCCATCTCGACCAAGCTGGTATTGAGGCTCAGAAATACGGACAGCCAAACAAGGTCATCCAAGCTGCTGCCTGTTGGGGGTGACCATTGGCTGTGAATATGAGATAACGCAGGAACCGTACTACAAGTGGGTCTAGCATGACTCGCAGCATCGGTAGAGTACAAGCTCCGAATCCGACAGCAGACGACAAATGGTCAAAATGATTCGTAAGGCGTTCCATTATCGTATCAACATCAAAGAGCTACACAGGCTAAACTCAGGTTCTCAACTCCTCTCGCCCAGGGGGCCGCCAGTCGAACAAATCAAATGCTTCTGTACTCCAGGGTCCAACATCTTTGTCAACAACTGGACTCGCCATTGGCGATTCGATGTCTTGAGCGGGTGGAATTGTTGTTTCTACCGTCAGACTCTGCGTCCTGGCAAACTTCTTCCGCGGATCTGTCTTCTTGATGAGCGCGGCCAGCCCAGACTTCTTCTTGGCTATAATTGCGGCAGGTTCCGGTGCTACCGCGGTTGCAACCGAGTCGACTTCAGCAACTGCTGTAGTAGCTTTTGGCAAATTCCTCTTCTCCCAGTCCTCGCTTGTGCTTGGTATTGGGGCATCGTTTGCGCTGCGTACACGTCTGAATTTGCGATTTGGCGATGCTCCTGTGGCATCACCCCCATCCTCGATGGAATCAGCAGAGGCTTTCGACTTCTTTTTCGGTTGCTGCAGCATGGCTGCGAGCTCAGTGGTAGTCATCACTGGGCCTCTCTTATTGGCACGTAATGGGTGGGGCGGCAGGGCGACACTCTCGTTGCGAAGGGCAGCCGGGTGCTTATCTGGTGCTGGAAGGGTAGACTGAGGGGTTGCGCGGTTTGATCTCTTGCGAAATCCGCCTGTCGATAATGCAGCAAGCTTGCGAGGTGATACCGACTCTGTCCGCGATCGCGAGTCCAGACTGAGCGCAGGCGAAGCGGCCCGACTCTCTATTTGTGCTACTCCGGCCATAGTGACAGCTCGTGGAGATGGTTTGCTCGCAGCCTGAGGCTTCTCAGTTGGCTTCTTTGTGGATTTGGCACCTGTGGGCGCCTCTATCGGAGGCGATACTGCTTTGGCATGGCTCTGTCGCTTTTCGTTGCGTGATCCATGTATGCGAGTGTTCTGCGCTGAGGGTCTGGCTGCTTTCAGGCAAGACAGCACCTCCTCTGGACTGTCAGGCACAGTGATGGGTTCTGGTGACGGTGTTCCTAGGACCAAAAGTTGTTGATCCATCAGACCATGCATCAGCTGCGGATCGCCATCATAGTCATCCGGTGGCTTCTCGACTGACGCTCTCGAACGCTTCATGGCGTCTCTGTCCTCTGCTGTCGCTTTCCGCTTGGAGCTCGGCTTGGGAGCACCCACGGTCGCCAGGGCGTGGAGATGAGGCCTACGTGCAGTCGGGCCTTGTACATTGTTCGAATTCTGGGTCGTCGACCGTGCTTCACTGGATTCTCTAGAGCGTGGCAACACTGGTGGGGGTTGACATATCATCAAGGTACCGCGCTTCACGCCTCTCGACAGTCGCAGAGACTTTGCTTTTGGATTTCGCGGTGGGGAGATAAGAGGCTCGGTAGCGATTGGAGGTGAGGGTTGCTTTGACGGATTTCTGGTCGAGGCTTTGGCCGGCGTGGGCTGTATGGCGAAGTCGATGTTGGTGAGGCGGTTCGAGGCACTGACTGGTGGAGAGGAAGGCGGTGCTGGCGCGCGAGGCGTCTGCAAAGCCTTGACGCTCGGTACGGGCACTTTCCCTCGGGGTAGCCTGGGCGTTTGCATGCCTGAGCTGGCGGCAACTGCAGGCCTACCGGGCTGCGCTGGCGTGACGACAGATCTGGAGGCCGTCTCGAACACGGCAGGCGGTGTGCTGGGAAGCGAAGGAGGAGAGGACACATGGGCGATGGCGTCCAAGTCGTCCAAGGTGATGACAGGCGTGTCTGGGGGTATTGGTGTTGCAGGCTTGCGTATCGTTCTTGTGGCCGACGGTTTCGCCGGAGACTCTTTCGGAGCAGGAGCGTCCGCTCGCACTGGGCTCGACAGCCGTAGCGTGGCAGAGCTGGCCGACCTGTGTGCTGTCTTGTGCCTCTTGGCCGCTCTATCCACTGCAAAATCTTTCTCCTTCTCCTTCTCCCTCTCGTTGTCCTCCTCCTCCCGCCGTGCGTCGTACGGCGACTGGATGGGCACCGACTTCCCAATCGGGCCCTTTGGCGTGCCCAGCAACGTGTTCAACGACTTGTGGCGGGGCTGCGGGCGAGCGACGTGCGAAGGCGGCTGGAAGCGTCGAGATGGTGCACTCGGCGGCGGCGGCGGCGGCAGCGGGGCGTCCTTGGGCCTCTTCTCAAACAGCGGCTTCAGGTCGGTCTGGGTGACGCCCAGGGCGTCGGCGACCTCGACCAGGATGCCCTTGTCCAGCGTGAGCTCGTCGCCCTCATGCAGCTCGTCGCTTTCCTTGTAGTATGTGTCGCCGAGGAAGTTGCGGGCCTGGTCGTACACCATGACGCGGCTGTTGAACGAGTGGAACTTGAGGAAGCCATCCTGCCACTTCTTCTGCTTCTTGCGCACGTCGGGCGTGTAGAGGCAGCAGAACTCGGCGACGGGCGCCGTCTGCGAGGCGGGCAGCTGCGAGTGCGGCGGGGCTCGCTGCGGGGCGGTCATCGCTCGTGGGCTCGGATGCGACGCGTCGGCACAGCGCTGCAGGACATGGGCGGCCGTCTGTGGCGTCTGTGGGAGCGGGCGGGCATGTCGCGGGCGGCGATGCGATGGATGACGGAGACGCGTCTGCGGGCGGCGGCCGGCGCGACCGTGTCAAAAAGCACGTGTCCAGGCAGGCAGGCGCCACCACCGCGGCCAGACGGCGGCAGCGGGCAGCGGGCAGCGGGCAGCGCTGGGGCGACGGGTGCCTAGCAACCTGGAACCGCGAAACAAATGCTCAGCGCAGCCGTCGCAGCTCTCACCGGTCCTCGCAGCGAGCCACGGAAAAGCCCGCGGCCGCCCACTCAGTGCTGCTGTCCGTCTCTCCGCCCGCTGGCCATGCCTCGATCTCGTGTCGGGCTGGCTGACTTGGGGCGTGCCGTCCTACCCACGGCGCCCGCGTCCTGAGCTGACGAAACCCCCAACCGCCCTGCTGCCCCTCCTCCAGTCCCCTTCACCACCACTGCCGCGAGCCGTTAGCCGCCACAGCCACAACGGGCGCAGTCCGTCGCAAAGCAACTCGGGAGCTCCCCACCCTTCCACCCTTGGCACATATTTGCTGGAGCTTCGTGTCTTGCCTGTTGCACCACCACCTCCCCCTTTGCCTAGCAGCGCACGCAATTGCTGCCCGCCGGCACCATGCAGCGCATGCAACGGCTGACCGGGCGCTTCATGCCCCGGACGCCCAATGAAGCCGACATTGAGGCCATGCTGCGCGACTTCAAGGATGCCGAGACCATGTTGACAAAGGTACGTGTGCTGCCGCTGCTTGCGCGAAAAGAAGCTGTCAAGTAGGAGAGATGGTGCGAACCGGTGGGGCTGGCGTTCCAAGCAACAGTGCCTGGTCTCGCCCTCCACCCGTGGCCCCTCACCAGCTTCACGTGCGACGCATGGCTAACCGTCACAGCTCGAGGAGTCGTCGAAGCAATGGCGCGATGCCTGGACAAACATCCTCAACCACCAGCTGGCGACCGTCGAGCAGCTGTACACCATCTTCAAGCCACTGGGCGCCGAGAAGGCCGGCCTCAGCAGCCACGTCGCCGTCGAGACCCCCCACGCGACCTTGGAGCGCGTCGCCGCGCTGCAGGAGGCTTTCTCGGAGCTCAAGACGGACATGATGGAGGAAGTCAAGGACATTGAGAAGAAGCTCATCATCCCCGCCAAGCTGGCCAAAGACGCCCTGAAGCCCATGCACAAGACGATGAAGAAGCGCGACGATGCAAAGGTCAGTTGATCCCGCCCAGCTGCACTCCAGCCGCTGACTGGCCACCAGGTCGACTATGAGCGCTACAAGAGCCGCTGCGACGCGCTGCAGAAGAAGAAGACGCGCACTGACCGCGAGAACGCCGCCCTCAGCAAGCACGAAGCCGACCTCGAGCGCTCGCAACAGGCCTACTGGAGCGCTGATGAGTCCCTGCGCAACTCGTTGCCACCCCTCAACGCGGCCACCTTCTCCCTCCTACCCCACCTTCTTGCCAACCAGATTGTGCTGCAGAACAACCTGATAGGCAATCTGTACACCGTACTACACCAGTACTCACATGAGCAGGGTTACCCAGACCCGCCACCCGAACCGGAAGAGGTCATACCTGAGTGGGAGGGAGCCTTCACGCCTTTGCGCAAGGAGTTGGAGACAGAGTTCACCCTCATTCGGACGGGCAAGGCAGTCCACCAGCCAATGCGGCTGCCTGACAAGGGCGACACTCTCACAGGGCTGGGCATCAGGAACAGGGTACTGCCGGGTCGTCGAGGGAGCAGCAACGACAGCGTGCCCACTGTCACCGGTGGCCGGGCATCAAGGCCCTCGACAACACTCACTTCGCCTGACGAGGATGGCCCGCCTCCGCCCTCGTATAACCTGGCCACGAAGCCGTCGATCCAGTCCCTCAATGCTTCAAAGCCCAAGATTTCCAGTTCGAGCTCGCCGATGCTGACACCTTCGAATGGTGACCAGTATGGGCGACGCGCTTCGTCGACATCGTATACATCGACGTACTCCAACGGCACCACTCCTGGCGCAGAGAGCGGTACTGCAGGGCGTGACTACTTTGACAAGATTCCGTCACGTACGTCGACAGCCTCCACGCCCGCGTACACGCCCGGAACCGTTTCACCAAATCCCGCGGCGGGCAAGAAGAAGCCACCGCCACCGCCGCCCCCGAAGAAAGCATCGTTTCAGTTTCAATACGTCACAGCCATGTACGACTTCGACAGTCACACCGCAGGTGATCTGTCGTTCCGGGAGGGCGATAAGATCCGCGTGATCAAAAAGACCGACAGCTCGCAGGACTGGTGGGAAGGCGAGGTCAATGGGCAGCAGGGCAGCTTTCCGGCCAACTACTGCAGATGAGCGCGCGACTCTGGCGGCATGATATCCAAAACTGCATTAGAGGAGGTGTATGGAGTTTTGAACCGTCAACAAAATGACTTGATTCCCAAAAATGATAACTGTTGTCCTGAACATTTTATTTTTAGTCGCCGTCGTCTCCACATTTTCAGACTTCCCGCTTTAGCGCCCGTGTCTTGTTTGTGGGGTTCCAGGTGAGCTCCACAGCCTCAGCTGTCAGCTGCAGCCGCAGCCTTGCACCTTTCTTAATACCTGCAGCCTTCCTTGCCATGACACCAAGTATCTGCCATGTCTGCCATGTCTGCCAGCGACCTGGACAGTATGGCTGATAAGGCGATTCATAATTCTGTACATTACCCTCGTGTCGCGCCTTCGCTTGCCCCAAATGACTGACTGCGTGCAGGCCACCAAGCTTCGACCTCCATTCTCGCCACGGCCTCCCCCACACGCGCACACGACTTCAGTTACGGCGTCGCCAACCTCATCCCAGCACACCAGCACCAACTCAAACAGTCCCCAGCATGTCGTTCTGGATACGACAGTATTGTCGCCGCTGGAATCGCTGCCCACCATTGCCGGTCGGGGCAACAAGGCTTACCTTGCGAACGACAACATCGCCGAGTTCCTAAAACAAGACCTCGATCTGACGCGTCTCAACTCGATACATTCGTATCTCTGGATGGCAGGCCGGCCGATGCGCGGGCGACCACTGCACCGATACAAGATGTACGGCTACGAGATACTGGGCACACACCAGATGGATCTGCACCTGCTCAAGTTCTCCAACAAGCTGCTCGTCAAGCCCCTGCCCGAATACCTCCTCGACACGGCATTTTGGGACCAGCACCTGTGCAACACCGCTGCCGGCGACCGCGCGCTCTGGGAGTCCGCCACCGGCTGGCTGCTGAGCTACATCTGGCTGCTCACCAGCCCGCTGGACCTCAAGCTCGCGCACGACCACGCCCTCGTCCCCGCCGCCATCACCTGGGCCTGGTGGAAAGCCTTCGCCGCCGACTTCGTCGCGCACGTCGACATCAACGCCCTCCACGACGTCAACCCCCGCTACCACTTCGGCGACCTGCGCCTCGCCCGCGTCAACACCATCTACCGCACCCGCTTCTTCACCACCCACTTCGTCCGCGGCTACCTGTACGGATACAACCGCTACGTCGTCTTCTTCGAGCGCAACTTCTCGTGGATCCTGATACTGTTCGTGTTCCTCAGCCTCGTGCTGAGCGCCATGCAGGTCGGGACGGCGCTGGACGAGTTGAGCGGCAGCAGAGCGTTTATGAAGGGCAGCTACGGCGTCGTGGTGTTGAGCATGGTGAGTGTGGTGGTGGTGCTGGGGCTGGTCGGGGTGTTATTCGTGGTGGTGTTTTTCTTCAACATGGTGAGTGCGATCCGGCACGTAGCGCGGGAGGAGCGGAAGCGCAGGGCGGCGAGGAGGGAGAAGGGGGAACGTGGGAAAGAGGTCTGAATTCCGTTTCGTGTTCTTCATCGCCGCCGAAAAACAAATTATCATAAATGGGATAGACACACGCTGCCGTGGCTCCTCTCGTTGCGCCACCCTATCCTGGCTCGCATGTTGCAGCAAGAGAGCACAATCCACCGGTTGCCAACGACTAGCCCACACTCATGGTAGAATGCCGGTGCTGGTATCAAGGCCTTGTTTGGACTATTCCCTTAAGGCGACCTACTACAGCCCGAAGGTCTCCGCGGTTTACTCAATGCTATGATTTGCGTAGCTAGGACAAGTGCAGTGCGGATTATGAGGGGTCGTGAGAGCTTTCGCTTGCGTGAATACGCACTGTATCCTGAAGCTTGTAGGCAGCCACTTGGCACTTTCGAAGAATTTGAAATGATTCAACGATAGCTTGATAGAGACTAGAATAGCAGAATTATAGCAAAGTAACAGGCTAGTAGCTGCAAATCAAGACTATAGAAAGTAACAATTGATGCTCAAGTCTTCCATAAAGCCAGGGACATACCTGAAAGTACTGCATTGTGCTATATAGCTGCTCAGAAGCTCTAGGATTCGGTACATAGGTACTGTGCTATAACAAAGCAGGGGGAGGGGGGGGGGGTTCCCGATCATTGCTGCGTCACCGCGCATAAAGGCACAGTTGCAGAACGACCACGAAACCCTCCACCACCACCACCACCACCACCACACTCAACACGCGCCACGGCAGTCCGACCAGACGGCGAAATAACGGCAACGGAATTCGAGAAATTTGCGTCTGCCGTCTCGGAAGACAGAAAGCGCTGGGGCGAGATGATGATGATAGTCGTGCCCATGTGGCCTCTTAATCTAATTCCGTGAGGGGAACAGCTGCCCGATAACCCTGCGGTTAATATGGGATGCGGAAGCGCGACGCGAAATGGCCAAATCTGGGGGGGATGAAGAGGACAGGTTTACTCGAAAATGCGACTTTTGGAGGTATATAGTCTGGTAAAGAACTGTTCGTTTTCCGTTTTCAAATCTTCTGTACAAGTATCAGTTCGCTCCTCAGAACTCGCGTCGTCGTCGGCACTGTTACTTTTTTTTCCCCCTTACACCCCCCTTCCATTCACCCAAACCATGAAGCTCCTCCCCCTCCTCCCCCTCCTCGCAACCACAGCCCTCGCCTCCCCTCCCCCCTCCGCCGGCGCCCCGCCCGCTTCCCCTCCCCCCAAAGACCCAACCCCCATCGGCGCCCTATGGACCTCAACCTGGAACACCACCTCGCTAACGCCCTACACGCAATCGTGCCACACGCGCTCCACCCACCGCGCCGCCATCTACAAGCTCTCCCAGCTGTACCCGGAGCTCGAGGACTTCGCGCCCCAGCTCAAAGTCTTCTACAACAAGCAGCTCTACCCCGGGTCGTGGGCCGGCGTCGACGCCCACGGCAACGACCGCGAGCTGCTGCGCATGGACGTCGCGCAGCTGCCGTGGAAAGTGCGCGAGTGGATCAAGAGCGCGGCCACGCAGAGGCACTATAGTGTGCATGACGACGTGGTGTTTTTTGCGCCGGGCGCGGTCTATCCGTTGCTGCCGTTGTGGGTTGAGGGGGGTGAGGAGGTGGGGTGCAGTGGTGAGTTTCTTCTTCCTTTTACCTGACCTAACCTGTACCGTGGTGTGGAGATGCTGACGGAGTGGGCACAGGGGTGTTTGATGGGCTGGAGGCGTATGCTAATGAGCCGGCGGATGGGAAGACGATTGGGAAGGTGACGCATAGGGTTGTGGGCGAGGGGGAGGTCGAGTTTACGGTTGAGGCGTTGCGGGTCCAGCTTGCGGCGGGTGGGGAGAGGAGTGAGTTGTGAGAGGTTGTTGGAGGGTGCGCGCGGGATTGCATTGAGAGCGGCGTTGCGGATGGGATCTCTTTCATGTTATTCAGTTGTGACAATTACCGATTCTGCTGTTGCATCTTCATGCTTGACTTTTGTTCACGCGGCACACTTCTGCACTCATGTGGGTCACGAACCGAAGTCAGCTTACAGAGCTTGGCAGTCACTGCATCACACTCTGATATCGAGGCCTGTGGGAAGTAGCGAGGCAGAAATGGGAACCGTAAAAATGATTTACTAAGACATTGATGTGAATAAGATTGTTGCATGGGACCCTGCCCGCAACCAAGCTTTCATACCCTGGACTGCATCTCTTGAGACAGAATAGTCCTGTTACCAAATGATGTCGTCTTCAAAAGAAATAGCCTTGTGTTGAGCGCGAGCTCATCCGTGTGAAACGCCTTGAGAATGCAGGTTGATGTACAAACAGAAAAAGTGTATGAATCCAGTATAATCACGCAAGACTTTTCACCTCTACACCTGCGCCCTTCTTCTCGTTAGCTGGTGGTACTGCAACAACAATGTCCTGCCCCGCAGAAATGACCTGGGTGTCGCGTTGTGGTCCCGTACTGAGAAGGCCTGCATCAGCAGCAACAGGAGGACGTTCTGCCGCACGCTCTTCATCTTTTCCGGCTGGTCGATCGTAGTGTCTGAAGATGATGTAGAATACGATCGTGGTCAGGACCATAGCTCCCGTCAATGAGCCATAGAATATAACCATCAGTGGATCGCGCGCAGCCGGTGTCAGCGCCATAGCAACAGCTGAGCCTACGCCCGCGATCAGAAGACTGACGGCTTGTACCATGGCCTTCATATCTTTTGGGGAGTGGTCGTAGGCATACTCCAGTGCAGTGACCATTGCGAATACCTCGCCGATGGCAAGGAGGAAGTAGAGCGGGGCTGCGATCCAGACGTTGATTTTTGTGTCGCCGGCGGAGTAGATGAAGTGCTGGACCAGTGTGGCATAGAGCATGGATGCTGCGACGAAACAGAAGCCGACTGTGATGCGGGTTACTGGTCGGAGGTAGATGCGTCGGCGGTGGAGGAAGGGGTAGAGTATCTCTTGTATGAGTGGGGCAAAGATGATGCAACCGACCTGGTTCATGGCCCCGACCAGATCGTTGGGCACACCGTTGGTCTCCATCTGAGCATTCTGAGAGATCAGGTTGTTCTGCATCTGATCGAAGCAGACGTAGAAGACGACGAACGCGATGAGGACCCGACATGCCTGTAGACCACGCGTGACCTCGGTGACGAGCTGGCTAGTCCATGAAACGGTATGTTGGCGATGTGCCAGCTGGTACTCGGGCTGGGCGTGTTTCATCTTGAAACCATTGCGGCATGCACACATGATGATCTTGGATGCTGCGGGCAGTACGTTGCCTTCGTGTGGTGGCTTGATGTACCACCGCTGTCCAAAGACAAGCATGAGAGCAGCAACAATCATGGATCCGAGACAGATGGCGTAGGCGCAAGTGAAACCGGTGCGATGTTCGAGGTAGGTAGTAAGGAACCACGATAAAGAGCCCAGGTTGCCGACCCAAAAGTAGAGGTTGTATATATACTGCAACGTGAGCTGACGGTCAGTGATGACTTCCTCGCCAGTCTTGAGTGTCTTGATGGTCGCTTTTTGTTCGGTGTATTGGTCCGCGATGAATGGAACCATGATGGCACGAAACCCGCCGCCACCCAATGCAATAAGTACCATTGCGACGATGAGGCCAGGCAATCCCCATCCTCTGTCTAGTTGACTGGGTATGGAACTGACGGTCAGGGCTGCGCAACCAAGAATGTAGATGATGACGCTTATAACTAAAGTCACAAAGTGACCCAGCCAGCTGTCTGCAATAACCGCGACAAGAGTTGGTGTGGTGTAGTACAAAATATAAAAGGCGCAATATATTCTCGTAGCCATCGACTGGCCGAGGTCAAGAGCACCGGGTGTTTGGCCTTCCTCGTAGTGTGGGGGATGCTGCATGTAGTTCTCTGTCGTTTGATTGTCAGCATAAGAACGATGCTGAAGGGAAGAGGGACATTACGCCATGGGCCAGTGATGCCCCAAAAGGCTGCTCGTTCCCAGAAAGCAATGATTGCCACCACCCACAGCTTCCACGGCATGTCGTCTCGAACTCGCCTCATGGCGCTGATTTCGACGAACGTTCTTGATGATCTTGCACTCGTAGCTGTTGAACTACTGTCATTCGTGAGTAAAGGTCCATTGTGGGTACCAGTGGATACGTACTTGCTGCAGCATGTGACGCATGGCAATGATGTTGGCTTTTGCCTGCAGTCCTTGTGGTCCATTGTTGCCGCTAACATCCTTGCTGTTCTCTCAATGTGAGAGAAGATGCACAGCTGGAACTGAAGCAGCTGGCCTGCCGGTCCAGCTTTGTACTAGTCCAGACTGACTGCGATGATTCCAGAGTGATTGAAGTGATTGAGCGGTGAGACTTCGGTAATCTCAAGATACTAATTGTAGACTGAAAACAAATGTCATGAAACCTTATACGTAGCCTCAAGTATATATGCCCAGTTGAATGCGTGGCGAGTAGAACAGCTTGAGATTCGAGGGCTGTGTTGGCATTGCATTGGAAGATGAACTTTCAAAGCGGCGCGTCCGAATTAGTGCAACGCAAGTTTGGTTGATGCTGTTCCTGTACACTGCAACTACCATTCGAGACGACCTACATGACGCGGATAGCAAACACCACCCAATAGGGTGTGTTACGCAGATGCATAGCCAGGTGTTTCCACAACAGGCTGCGCCAACGTGCTACAAAGACCGTTTCCGTTGCGCCCAGCCATGTCGGCCAGCCCTATTACGTGATTGTGAGGCTTTGAATGGTCAACGTGCGTATGGACAGCCAGCAGTCGCCCATGACCAGGCGTATGGGCTGAGATGGCGGCTGGACAGGCGGCTGAAGCGAGCGAGAGGCTTGATCCAACCCACGGAGTTGGGTCCGTATTACTGCTTGCATGCGGGCGCGCCGGCACACTGTGTCTTGGTGCTGTTAGGGCGAATGTGAAGTGCTGTGACCCAGCAGCGCGTTGTCGGCTTTGACGGTAAATGGGTTACAGCATCGAGGCCTAGAAGCCAATCAAGAGTAGCCGAACTCTGTTGGTGGCTGCCTTAGGTTTCTATCGCTAGCTGAGACAGGCTGCCGCGCTTCCATGATGCATGAAGCTGCAGCGGGCGTGCAGAAGAGCTATTGTAGGGTGGGTGGTTGCAGCTGATTGACAGTCAAGTGTTGTTCGTTACTGTCTCGTAGGTTACGACGATCTACGCTGCTTGTTCCGCAATCAGAGACTCTTGCGCATGGAAGGTCACATGTGTGTGACGTTTTCACCTAGATCCAATGCCACCAGCATGTTGTTTTCCAAGGTTACGGTCAAAGACAGACAATGTTTGGGCGGTCTGGAGAATCACAATTGAGGCTGAAGATCCTTGTTCGTGGAGCCTAGAACATCGAGGCCAGCAGCTGGGGAAGGCGCTAAGTATTGGGAGCGCTAAGCATTTGCATCACCGACTCCAAATGGGAAACGGCACGACAGCTGGGCGTGCTGGAAACACTGCGATACACTTCTCTCATCTATATGCACATCTCAAAGGCGCCTTTCATGCATTCTCGGTGATTTGTGGCGCTGCGGTATGGCTTGCTGAACATGACGCCCCTACATGCCCATCGATTTCACAAGTTTCACGTTTCACGCATGATCAGATCCGATGGCCATGCAGATCCGCCTCAAACAGAATCATTTTCCGCCCTTGCCACATGATTCAAGTGTACATACAGCCATGGTAGAGAAGATCACCTGTTGTTGTACAAGATCTGCCGATAAGTTTGCGGCTGAAACAGGAACGCAGTACCGGTATATGAGTCGCACAGCCGGTCGTTGAAACGCCTCCACAATTCGTTGCCAGTGCCGCAACCTCAACCAAAAGAGCTATCTGGAGATTAATGATCAAAACTTTTTATGGAAATTCAAATTGCAGATGCGCAGTGTCCCGTATGCCGAGAATAGCGCCAGGGAACTAGTACACGATAACATGAGCACCTGACAGACCAGTACAGTATTTCATTATTCACGGACATTGTTTTGAGTATCCTGGTTGCATCGCAAGCCATTTTCGCATTGTCAGATTGCAGCATCTTCATCAAGGCTACTCTGCTTGGGCGGAGAATAACATCGAGTACAGTACAGGTTGGAGACATGGTCACGTTTCGAATGAGGCTCATAAACCTTCCTACTGAACCTGAGCATCCACGCATGAGATAATAACACATATGTTGTGCCATCATATTGGTACCCATAAACTAAGCTCGACATAACTACAGAGTGTTTTTGACGAGATCACACGATATTTTCCCATCATTGAAGCATCTGCTAAGCCTTTTCGACGGAGACATCGGAACTACACACCCTTCACAAGTTGACGCTCGAGTAACCCAGCTCTGAACACCAGCATCTGCAAGAGAACTTCAAGAAGACAAAGGCCTCTGTAAGAATGAGCAATGCTGATCGGACGCACGGATTGCTCCAAATACGCACAATACGCATAATACGCACCTCATGCACGAGATGACTTCAAATGGACTCCAATCGCGTCAGTCGTACTCATTGCGAGATCAATAGGGGCTCCTGGGTGGTATACTTTCATGGTGGGTACCTACCTCAACCTGATCAGGTGGTCACGCGGTGGGTTCTTCGAACGCATTAGATGGAAAGCTGCAGGGCCCTGCTCAAGCCAAGCAATTGGAGTGCTATCTTGGACGTCCTGATGCTATGTTAAAGCGATCAATACGGCATCTTTTCGTCCGACAGGCTCGAAGAACTCACTATGTGGCCGCCTGCTCAGACTGAGGTGGGCACTCAACTCGAAAGTATGTTATTTATTGCTTTTTGCGGCACTCAAAGCTTGTTGAAGCATGCCAAATGGTCACAAAAGGAGGACGAGGCTTGAAGAGAGGCTCATCTCTCATTTCCTTGCTATAACTGGCTTTGCTGCCGTCAAACCAAATATAGTACTTCTTACAAATGACCTATCCGCGTTGTTGCATTCGGCAACAGTGGCTTTGCAATTATTGAAATCACTCAATGCCCAAGTTAAGCCGCTTTGCAAACCCAACGAGAATTTGAATGCCGCTCTAATCATTACGGCCGATTGCGTAGA
This sequence comes from Stagonosporopsis chrysanthemi, assembly GCA_022560025.1. Taxonomy (NCBI): domain Eukaryota; kingdom Fungi; phylum Ascomycota; class Dothideomycetes; order Pleosporales; family Didymellaceae; genus Stagonosporopsis; species Stagonosporopsis chrysanthemi. The sequence continues at coordinate 11,310 of JAFISE010000111.1, read as the reverse complement.
CGAAATTTACAGCCAAATGATCATCGATAGCCAGACGAACTAAAGAGACCGGATCCCTCATCTGCTGGTTTCAGGACATCTTTACAAAACCACTACCAATTTCAACTTCTACCTTCCACTCAATGTAGACGGGGTTGGTCGGTTCTACTAATTTGTTTACCCGACTCAAACCCAGATTACGACCAACGACGACATTAACGTTGAGGTGAAACAAAGTGTGCTCTCACCTCCGTCGACCAACTACAATATCACCAGCGAAAAACTGGTGAGCGTTTCTGCCGGCACTGCAGAGCGAGCAGGAATACAGCCTCTCACGTGTCTTGGCATTGCATGCAGTAGCAGCATGTTGGGTTATAGCACTGGTGATGCTGTGACTCACAGCACCTACACAGCCAAGGCTGGCGAAGAGTTCCTTCTCAACGCCAAATTCGACCTCGAATGGGATCTTTTTGGCACTACGCAATATATGCTGTGGTTTGATGGCGAGCCCAAGGAAACCATGGATATGACAAGGCCGCTTTCATATCCCGAGCCAGGTACTCCGAGTCACTTCACAGCAAAAAGGTAATGTGAACACCGCTTTTAGTGGGGTTCGTAACTAGATACGCATGTATGTTAAGATGGAATAGAGAATCTACATATTGCCACAGGGCAGTTTAGAATCCGCTGACGCACTCAGTCTGATCAAAAGCATTGGCCGTATTCACCTATACCCGAGTCTCTTATCTTTTCTTACCGTTTTCATCGTATTTCTTATCATAATCCAAACACTTCTTGCATTTCCAATTCTGCTCCACTTGTTTCGTACGAAAATCGCCGCAAGATCCAAAAGCCCCGAACTTGGCTTTGGTGCAAAGCTTGTTTGTGTAATCATTATCGAACGTGCAACCGCACAAGTAAGCGTGATATATTCGTACGCACATCTTGATATAGATGAGTATCGCTGAGTAGGTATGCTGTGGAAAAAAATGGGAATAGTTGCCGGACAATAGCTGCGCAATTATACGTCTTTCGAGCGACATTAACGCTTCTTGGTGACAAGCAAGGAACATACAAAGTCCAAAATGACTTGATATGTGGAGGTGATACTTTGATATCACTGGCGATATCATGACGGTGTTAGTTGTGACATAGAAAAGCTTCACAGGAATCAAGAAGTGTAGGTTTCTGAAAAGGATGTGGCTATGATCCAAGAATAGTTGCACAAATCATATACTTTCTTGTTTTGAACCGCACAGTAAAGGCCTGTTTCAATATTCCACCGACTCTCAGACTGTGACGTTCTCCATCCTCTAGCTCTCGAAAGTTATTCTGCCACCTAAGTTTGTCACGGCGAGTATTGTGAGTGAAAGGTTATGGCTAAAGTTCTTGAAGGTTCTCAGATCTTCGCTTGATTCTTGACTCGCAACAACTGTGAAGCTAACTGAACGCTTTCACGTTGGACATTTACTTGTTGAGTGCATTTAATCCAGAACGCATCACTTATGGACACTTTCACAAGTGAACCAAAGACTGAAACAATAGCCCTACACCAAATACTACCACTCTACAAGAATCCCGGAAAGATCTCTAAAGATAGCAAACCAGTCAGCATGTGCATCTACAAGTACCGGCGCTGGAACTGCGGCTGCAGATCTCCAGAGAAGATCATTATGGTACGCTGCAGTGGTAGTAGAGACGGGCGTGCTTGTACGAGCGACGAGCATCGTGCTTCGTATGATGATGTTCAAGCTCGATGCTCCCGGTGCGTGATGACGCAGCGTCGTGATAGTAGCCAGGCCGCAAGATAAGTCTATGTGTATGACCTGTTAGCTGCAGATAAACTTCGAGCGATAGCCAAAGTTGTTAATTAGCAAGAGATTCTCACAGCATGAATTCGAAAACTTGCATCCCCATTTATACAACAGCTGCCAGAGACGTTAATTACCCCTAACGTCGCACTACTTGTATTCACTATAGTATTGACGAGCAGGGATCTCTGTCAATAGCTAGAGATAATGTGTCAACCCACCTTGCAACTAGCTGCTATGGTACAAGTCCTGTCTCGCTGAACGTACGCCACTGAACGGTACTTCTACGCATAGTTTGACACGAGCTTGTTGTTGATATTAAGCAACATGATATCACATTCATCTGCCTTAACTTTGAGGTGTGCATCTAAGTAGTTCATGGATACTGGAACACCATTGATTTATAGCCTAGTGATAACCACGCGGCCATTCATGATGCACAAGGTACGCGACAGCTTCCTGATAAATGATGTGTACGATCATACAAGTTTTCCCAGCACTCAAACCGGATTCATGCTATCGCGCCTGCCACAACGCCCATTCTGCAAACAGGTAGGACACCACCTCCTTATGTCATCCCAGTTAGCCTCATAGTCTGGAGCTGGACAGTTCGCCGGCTGCACCTTCGCCTTCCGTGCTTCCTCACACCTCCAATTCCTAAAGATCCTGCGCGCGGAGTGACCGCAGTTATATGATCGCAAGTGATATGAGCACATGTTACTTTGCGATTATTCTGATGCTTCTTATCGACTTTTGTATGAGTAGATGTTGGCTCACGAAAAGCGACTTGCGCATCTTTTATAGAGGAGGATATTGAGTTTGTGACGCGATTCGAAATTGCATTGACAGTTTCAAGTCGACACATTTAATGTAGTTGTCATTGTGTGACACTGCATATTTAATCGAGCTATGTGAGCGTTCGTGAGCTTGAGGGCATATGATCGCATCTGTGAATGTTCACGAGGAGGCGCCAGCTAGTAAAGATCCTGGCGTGCCGGGTATAGATTACAGCTCATGGAAAGTTGTCATTGTAAGATCTGACTTGTATCAACTAGTCAAACAGTCAAATTGGTAGCATACGCTCGCAAAACCACGAGCTCATTTCCCGCTCCGAGACAAATTTTTCACAGTGGAGCGACCTGGGAACGTTTTCACTGGCAGTGTTGCAGGTCGATTTTCACTAAGTGTAGCCCCTCGGTCTTCATTAATTAAACAGATATTCCGCCCCAGTCAAGAGGTAACATGTCTCAACCAACGATCCCCGAAATCGATTTCCCCGCAGAGTCGCTAGACATAACCATCTACGCTTCCGATGACACGTTTTTCGTCTCGTGGATACCAATCGCACAAGAAGCGCATGAAGACTTTGTTGCACCTCAAGCTGGTTGGGACTTGGTGAATGGGTGGCCTAAACGCCAAACTGCTGCTGAAAAAATACTTCCAAAGCTCCAGGCTGCGATTGGATCCGACTCGACATTCTTGCCAGATATTAGCAGTCTTTGTTTCAAGGTAAATGATTATCGATACTCGGTCGGAATGCTTCCTCTGCGTGTTCTCGTGGGCATGATTGCTCCGGAGTACTCTTACAGCTTCCGTCATGGTGCTGGGGTCTGGGCAATCCAGCAAGACGCGAGTCACGACAACCCCGGCATCAAGCTTCTCGCTCATCTCCTTGATGGTACACTTGTAGAACTACCTTGCTCGGACTGGATGAGCATCAAGAACCTGGTTCGCTTTGACAATGATATCCATGATCACATCCGTGAGCCATCTGGATCGAACGAGCTTCTGATGCAGGTCCAGTACTGCTTTCTTGTAGCAGCAGCACACAAGGTGAATGGATTCGTTGGGAAGAAGCTGCCAATCCACCCCAAGATCGCGGCCGTTCTGAAGACCATGACGCGTCGTGTAGCTCTCGAAACCGAGAAAGACACAGTGGAGCAACAAGCTGATGTTGAGCTTCCAGCATCAATGGATGGGAGTATTGTACTGGTGGACGAATTCGAGTCTCAGAAATGACGCCCAATGTGAGTCAGGCTCAAAACAATTCGACATAGATATAGAAAGAGTCGATCTCTAAAATTGTAACATACAGATATTTTCGGGAGATTAATAATAATTGTGCAGAGTCCATAATTCAGACTAGTCAATTGAAAGCGAAGTGTTTAAAATACTGGTCCACCAATAGCGTAACATAATGGAACGAAAGTCTCACATTGCTGACAATTTTTGTTGTTTATCTTGGCTACTTTGGTATTAAAGAGTGTCCAGATTTATATCGTATGTAGATTGTATAGCAACAAGCTGTAAGTGCAGTTGGGGACTGCGTTGAAAGTACAAATCGAATGCTTGCGGTACACCGTTGACACAGGGCAACTCTACGAGTATCTCAAGACGACAAACTAGTCTAAAGGTATTTATGTGGCAGAGTATCTGATGATTACTTGAAGAATCAAAAAGGAAAGCTGTGTGATTAATCTGGCTTGCTATCATGCTACCATCACACTTGCTTCGTGCCAATGGTGTCTAGGCTCCAAAAGTGAAAAGAAGATTTTGACTGGGTTAAGGCAGACATGGCTAAAGTCCTGTTGCTGCCAATGTGTGTGTGAACAGTGACCGGAGGCAGTGACTTCACGCTTTCACTCAGGCGTCCAAGTTTGCGCGCTGCCCCCTCTGATGGGACTTTCACCACGGCCCGACTCTTTTTCTTCTTATGGACTCGCAATTCACAACTGAATTGAACATCAACCATGTCACGCAAGAAACTATCACTCAGTCAAATCACGAATTTTGGTGCCACTACCCCAGAGCAGTACGCATTCCTCATATACGACCGCTGGAAGCAAGCCAAAATTCACAGTCGAACGTACGCGTGCGATGAACTATTAGTGGGTGAAGATGGTTTCGAAGCGTACTGGAATAACAACCAAGACCTGACTGTTCGTGACGGTGATCAATGGGTGAGTATTATCCGCCAAGACGTTGGCGACTGGCTTCTTGTACGTGGCAATCCACCGGACACAGGGCGGCTCGAGAATTCCAAAAGACGACTCGCCTCTCATACGGCTCGTACTTCTGCCAAGCGTGGAGCAGCTGACAACATAGCACCGCCTACTAAGCGCCCCACCGCAAATCATGGAGCGCAGACAGAACCGCGTTATAACCCACGTGAGGTGACTGTAGACCAAGGTACTCAAATCGACCCCAGAGACGTTCCAATATTGATGACAGATAGAGCGACACAGACCCGAATGTCATTAGAGGAATTGCTCGAGAAGCGCAAGAGGAAAACTAACAGCAACTCATCCACAGTCAAAAACTTCAGCGCTGATAATACAGGCCAGCAGCCATCGATCGCGCCTGTACTGATACTTTCGAACGTCTTTGAGGTAGCACAAGTCAGCCCCTCACCGCCAGTTCCCGTATCGTACTTGTCTTATAGTACGACTCAGCTCTTGAACGAGTCCAGCAATCTTTCGAACGATATCAGTCAAGGCTTGAAAGAGCTTTGGAGGCTCAAAGATGAGGGCGCACGACTAGAAAATGTGGTAAAACAACTCATACGGGCTAGCAGGCCAGACAATCCGGAGGCGATGAGGTTCGCTTCCAGGAAACAGGCCGTGGAAAAGAAGGCTGAGCAAGGGTTGCTGCGCATCCAGCAATTGGTGGATCGTAAAACAATTTTGGATGGTCGCATTGCCAGTCTTGTTAACATGCGGACTAAATCTTGAGATGTATACTGTAGGACGAGAGAACTCCACAGAATGCTGGCATTAGTGGATGAAGGTTTCTAGCTAGATTCTGGTAATGAGGTATGTACTTAGCATAAGTCTGACAGATCTCTCAGTACCACAAATGATTTATACTCTGACCTTTGGTCGGGAAATTTCCAATCCTTTGTAGCGCATGTTGTGGGTTATGCTAGTTGTAGACCACGTAAGATGATATTATGTGTAACCACGTGGCATAGATCACATGATATTTCATTGTAGCAGGCACTGCCCGGTGTGGGCAAGTGCACTTACCTCTGAGCTGAGGGCTCCTGTAGACGATCATCATAACATCACAACACGACAACAGATAGCAATACAAGCGTTGACCCGCAGCACCCACTTGACACTGCTCACGCAGTTACATTATGTTGCGGTGCAAGTCGGCCCTACAGGCCTTGATCGTCACTTGTGACGGTTATGAGAAGCAGATCACGTGTTGGTGGTCTAGTGTTGCTTCCTCATCCTATAGAGCATCTCTTGCCTCAGCTGCATCACAGATACGTCATGTAAATAGACCCGACTGCTGCTTCATGCAGAGCAGACAAGAACAACAACAACAGAATAGCAGAATACATGAAATTGCATTCACCGCAACATCACTCCTGTGACTCTCCTGGACTAGCACGTCTCAGAGCATGTATATATTGACGCTCCCTAGCTAGCAAGTAACACAAGCGCAGTTTCCATCATTTTCAGCAGCTGCTTACGCTGCAACATATTATCATGCCTCAGCAGGTTCTTCCTGTCTTACGCCCTGCAAACTTTCCATCTGTATGTTGCCCATCGATTATGAAGTTTGGCCCTTCTGCCACCCAGCTCTTACTTCTGCCCATCGTTAGGTTCTTTTTTTCCTGCTTCCAAACATCTCCCTACGTCTGCCGTCACTTGAATGGTCTGTGTATGTAATGGGCTCCAAGCGTTCTTAAGTCTATCACATGGCACACTATTAACGATAAAGGCGGGCTTTCGAGACATTCAACCTATGTCACGCACGACTTTTACTCTCAGAAGTTGAACTATAGTGTTCCTGGAGCATCTGTAAGCCTGCCCGGTTCAACTCCTCGCAAGTCGAAGTCACGCATCAATAAACTTCAAGCGTCTTGGTCCGTTCCACCGCGTTCAAAACCGCATCCATCTCAATGTCAACCCAACGGTTTCTGTCAGGCGAGAAGGTCTGTCGCCAATAACATGGACTCACAATTCTGAACCTGTTATGTTCCAGGTGGCGAAGTAAAAATAAAGAATCTGACCCCTGAATCCGGTACAGTTGGTCGCCTGGCAGTGACTTGACGGCAGAAGATCCGTCGCCGTGCTGTGTACTGAAATCGCTTTGTATAGAGTCTGTCCACAAGGGAACACCCATTCTCTGCCTATGCTGAATAGCGCCACTCTCGTATTGGGTGCTAAGGAAGTAGTGGTCGCGAGAAAATCTCCGTCGTGACTCATTTGGTCCGACTACGACGTCGATGAGCAGCGCACATATTTTGAAACATGGTAGTATATGATTGGTAATGACTGGAACATCCACATACTCGAGGGGCGGAGCAGAAGAAACCAAGGTTGCTGTCTGATGCCTTGAAAGAAAAGGGAGTGGCAACGACTCTTCCACTTCATTAATCGTCCATTCCGAGCACCGATCCAGCTGTGCTGTAGTGAAGCTGTGCAACAACGATTGTTCCACTTCCTTGATTGTCCACTCCAAGTACTGATTCAGCTGTTTTGTAGTGAAGCTTTGGGCGCTCTTCAAGTCCACCTCTTCGCTACTCAAGCGGACAAAATGAAGTATGCCGAGGGCGCCGGTGCTTATAATGCAGGTAAAGAGAGCATTTGCAAGCACCTGTTCTACACGGAGAGAGTAATCGACAGGAATAAGTATCCTCAAGTGGACTGGTAGAAGGCTCAGCGCTCCATATACTCTATCCCTGGGATCTGAGCAGGCGGATAATCCTGTGATGTGCAATATTTGGGAGATATGTAAGTTTTTCTCCTGGCTCAAGAGGGCAACTATTGGTGATGGAAGGGCGAATCTGAACTTAGGGAGGAGATGTTTTAGAGCTTCTTTCCGCAGCTCTGCACTGTCGTTGTTGACGTGAAGAATCAGCCTTCTTGCCAATGCCACCTCTTGTATGACCCAGACACGTCTGAAATACTGAAGAGTAAACAGTTGTTCAAATTGCTCGTGTAGGTCCTCAGTCAGACAAGGGTATCCTATCCTAGTGTCCAACCATCTCAGACACGGCGAGTGGTGCTGCCAATGGTCTTGGATACACATGTGGACGCAACTAGCCCCACGATAAATCTTCTCCATTAACTCAACTTGATGGTTGCGTTCATTGACGTTCTCTTGATTTATACACAGGGCATCCATCCAAAGCCTGCGGACCCGGTTGTCGCGAAGGCGCCGAAGGGCCGCCTTGCAGTTTCTAGTGACATAGAGCAGACTGTTGTCAATCTGAATAGGCTGAGTTTTCTTATTGTCTCCATTTTCAGTTGCCCATGTATATGAAACAGCCTCGTATTCTGAATGTTGTAGACCGGAAAGGACGAGTGAGCAGCGTATAGGGTCGTTGAAACCGTCGGGCTCGAGGATCACTAATCGGATGGTCTGGCCTCGTTCTAAACATCTCAAATCGGTGTACAAGTATTCCTGTTGCTCTTCTGTAGCCTTGACTGATGTGGGGGACTCCCGAGAGGAGGCTGACATGGAGGGCTTTTGGAAGCGCGTTTCCCCACATGCGAGGCAGCTTCGCAGCCCATCAAACTCACGCACATCGGCATGACGGCAGGTGGAGGATGACATTCAAAACGAGAGAGCTTTTGCAATTCAGCAGCTCAAGGACGAAAAAATCCTTTCCAGAAAAGTCACCAATGCACAATATATGTTGAGTTGAAGGAGACCGGTGAGGCACAGGGCAGGCGCTTACCTGCATGCAGCGGGACAGTCATCTGAGGCAACAAAAGCAGAAATTGCGTTATGTCACCATAATGTTAACATGCCTATCATAGTCATTGGACCGCCACATGAACAATTGTGTTTATTCTTGAATCACATCACGTGACCGTCCTTTCACTTTCGCCCCTAACCAGGACGTGTACTTACCTCTCCATACAAAGTAAGGGTGCGAGCACCACTCTACCACTCTATCCAGACAGCTTCTCCTTTTTTTTCCAGACCCTGCATTTCAAAAACTGCATGATTACATCCAAACGTTGATGAATGCATGGTCTGAGGTGGAAAAGAATGCTTCTGTGATCAAGAGTTGCGCATTCACTCAGTCCATATCATTCTCGAGCTGCGAGGAATGTAGTACCAATGGTGGAGCTTGAGCCCAGTCAGCCTTGTTGTGCATCAAGCAGCACACCGTATGTAAGCGACTCAGCCCCGCAACTGCCTCTTCTGCCTCGTTCACACAGTCGGGCTGCTCATTCCACGACTTCCCATGTCATTGTGTATTACTACAGTTATTTGTACGTTTCCATGGCTCAGATACTCTGCAAGCATACCGACGTCCGTGAGTTCTCCGATGGGCTGCGCACCTGCCTTGCCTGCGGAGAAACCCGCTTCCGCGAAGAATCACTCCCTGATCAGACAGCCGCAGAGGACCGCGAGTATCTATACACTGATCTGCGATGCTTGGAGAGTGGGCAGATGATTCGGCTCGTCGTGCTCGCGCCAGGGAACGACGGAGATCCTGTCTGTTGCACGCTTGTGCTATCTGGAGCGATGCATTCAGTGTATGAGGCTGTCTCGTACACTTGGGCGACCGAAGACGGTGACGCATCTAAGACGCAGGATGTTTATATCGATGGTAGTGTGCTGAAGGTCACGCCGAATTGTCATGCAGCGCTCCGGCAATTGAGGTATCCTGGGCGGCATCGAAGGTTATGGATAGATGCTATCTGTGTCAACCAATCCAACGTTAAGGAACGCAATCATCAGGTTGGCATCATGGATCACATCTACCAAGCGGCAGTTCAAGTACATCTGTGTATCACAGATGTTTCTCACGATTACTCGGTCGCTATGAACTGGCTGTCTGCAGCTAGTTTCGAGCCCGCAACCCAAACTCAGTGGCGCTCACTCAATGAGCTGTGCGGCTGCCGCTATTTTAAACGGGTATGGATTATACAAGAGATAGTTCTGGCTCAGTCCATTGTTCTTCAGGTCAACGACAAGCAAGTGGCATTGACGAGCGACGTGTTGCGCCGTCTTGCTAAGACGATTGATATGCCAGGTCCCTTCCGGACAAGACTTTTTCCACAGCAGCTCCAGAGTCTTCCTGAGCAATTGAAGGCTTCGGTCCAACTCTCATGTTCAGACGCACGAGATCACGTCTACGGAATACTCAGTCTCCTAGATTCAGAAGTCAGGGCCTCGATTCCGATCGATTACACTCTGAGCGTGACACAATTATACGCCAAGGTTGTCGCAGCATACATCAAAGCCAGCCAGAGTCTACAAATACTTGCTTGTGCTGTGGTAACGGCTACGAATCACAGCGGATCCATCACTGGCTCGTTCACAGTGGACCAATTCCATGAATTTCTGTTGTACGGGAGTTCCGTAATGCCAACTGCACTCGAACGTTTGCCACCAACTTGGAGCGAATCGATACAGCTCATGGAACCCAATGCACGGTACGTGCCTGATAACTCCATTCACAGATCCCTTGCCCCTATTTGGGCAATTCCATCCTTGACAGTTGATGAGCAGATTCTGCCCGAATTCAAGGTGCTTATATTCAGCGATCAAGCGTGCGAGTTCGTAAATGAGAGCTGGTTCAAGGAGATGTACATCAAGGGCCCCAACCGTCGATCTGAGCAGTGGCTCTACGACCGAATGCCCAATATAACTTACAATGAAAAGGGTCGGCGACGCGTAAGCAGTATTCTAGATAGGCTTCAGACTCGGAAGGCATATGGTTCCTACATGTTCGGCACCAGTCATGGTTTAGGTCGTTCCAATTTGTCTCCCCTACCAGGAGACCGCATGTGCTATGTAAACGGAATGAGGACCCAGCTACTGGTCCGGAACGTCGAAGGCTGCAGGTACAAAATCGTCGCTGCCTGCTATTGGGAATCGTGTACACCCTTCTATTCTTTGCCCGAGTCCGCTGAACTCGTCGAGTTGTTTTAGAACCGAGCCTACCAATTGAACAAAGTCAACGTTGAAACCTTGGAGAACTAGATGAGCAGCCCTCTTGTGGTCTTGCTGTAATGCTATGCAGATGCATCTCGCATGGATACCCGCCTAACCACATTGTTCAATGCACTGCTGACCGCCTAATCCCGACCCCACGGTCACAACACCCGACTACCTGCAATCCACCTCATTGTCGCGTCACCTCTCGCCATGCCCAGTGCAGTGCGGATAAGAGGGCGGTCAGCAGAGGGGCGGTTAGCAGAGGGTGGTTGGCAGAGGGTAGTTGGCAAAGGAGGGAAAACAGACGAGCATTTCTTATAGAATTTGTTCTTGTAGAATTTGTTCTTGTTATGTGTTGTTGCCTTTAGTTGGTGCTTCTCAGTTTAGTGGTTTCTTCTCAGTTTGGCGGTTTCTTCTCAGTTGGTGGTTTCTTCCCAGTTGGTGCTTCTCAGTTGGTGCTTCTCAGTTGGTGCTTCTCAGTTGGTGCTTCTCAGTTGGTGCTTCTCAATTGCCCCCCCCCCCCCCCCCCCCCCCCCCCCCCCCCCCCCCCCCCCCCCCCCCCCCCCCCCCCCCCCCCCCCCCCCCCCCCCCCCCCCCCCCCCCC